>UFQX01001445.1:3204-39771 GCA_900497675.1 Arapaima gigas | reverse complement strand
ATCTACCTGTACTTCTCAACACATATTCAAGTTGCATGCCTAACACTTTTGCACAGTACTGTATAAATAATAATGATCTAGTGACTCATCATCGTGCCACCTGAATCTTGTTTTGACAGGTTTCAGTTTTATCAGCATTTGCCACAAAGGGCAACAGAGAGGGTTCACTTATCAGACCATAACTAGGTTCATAGTTTATGTGTGGTAAAAAAAAAATACCAATGCAATAAATAGGCAGATTTTGCTTGATTGTCAAACTGTGCTTTGAGGCTTCACTCCTGCTGCTCTGTGACCAGATGTGGGACAGCAGGGTCTTCAGAGAGCAAAGATGAAGGTCTTCCTGCTGGTTCTCCTGCTTCTCGGGCCCAGTGTGGGAGAACAGGACTTCATGCTGCTTGCCGGCCCCCTGGGAGGACACCCAGTTGCCGGGCCTTTCCTGTCATCGGGCGGTGCAGGACAACAAGTCCAGCAGAATGTCTTCCATTGCGAGAAGACCCTGCCTGCAGAGTTGAGACGTCATCTCCAATATCTGCAGTCCAGGGGAGTAACACATTTCAAAGTGCCCTTGTCATGGTCCTTGCTGCTACCAGCGGCAGACCCCAAGACCCCCCAGCAGCATGTTGTGGAGTGCTACCGCACCCTGCTGGAGCAGCTGCGTGAGGCGCACCTCAAGCCCCTCGTGGTTCTGCACGGCGCTGGAGTCCCAAGCCCTGTTGGAGTCGCCTCTGGGGGCTGGCAGACTCAAAGCCTGGTCAGCACCTTCCAGAGCTATGCTGAATTTGCCTTCTTGGCATTCGGAGATCTGGCCAACGCCTGGATCACCTTTAGCGACGTCAACGCGCTGGTTGAGAAGAGAGTCCCCCCAGCCCAGAGGAACGCCGTGCTGGAGAGAGTCCTCCTCGCTCACAGGGCCGCGTATAGTTCCTACCACCAACGTTTTCCTGGTAAGAGGCACAGCAATTGTTTGTTTAAAAACAGCCACAAACATGAGCCAGCAGGTGGTGTAGTGATTAAAGTCGCCTCCTTTTTCTCAGAGGAACCATGTTTGAATCCCCCTCCTGCTGCAGTGCCCTAAACTTACCTTTAACTCATACAGCAAAAATGACCCTGCTGCATAAATGGGTAAATCGGTGTAAGTTGCTTCACGTGCAAACTTTACACTCAAGTCACTTTTGTAGTCAACTGTTTGAAATTAGTCAAGAAATTTTAAAAAATGTAACAATAACAGTGCAAATTGAAGCATAATTTAACTGTAAATCTATGGAACACAGAAAGTAATCAGATCAGTTGCATCAAAGTTAACTAAGAAGCTTTTACTCTTCAATCAGACTGCTTTCATATTTAACAACAACTTCTATTCCAGAAATAATTTTGCATGAAATTATTAATATTAATACAACATTGAGGTGTACATTGACATTAACAATATAAAATGTGCACATATGTTTAACACAAAAGAGAATTATCACGCAGAGTAGAGTTTCTTTGTCGTATCTGTCGCCCTTTGGAACCATCATCTCCGGTTATCAGGTCTGATGTAATAACCCTGATAACAAGAGAATGGATTTTGCTGCTTCACCGAACAATAAGAATCAGAGAACAGTGTGTGTGTGTGTGTGTGTGTGTGTGTGTGTGTGTGTGTGTGTGTGTGTGTGTATGTTGGGTTGTCTCTGGTGAGCAGAAGTTACCCACAGTTCTTTGTCCTGTTTGGCACAATGTCCCTCACGGCTTCACGCCAAGATTTCACTCTGTTGCTTTGCAGAACTGAGGCGTCTTGCCCTGCCCCAACTAAAGATGATGATGATGATGATGATTATTATTATTATTATTATTATTATTATTATTACTATTACAGGTGTCCCTCTATTAATGAGTGTAATGCTTTCCCAGAAATCAGCTTGCTAGTTGTAATTTCATTCATTGGAAATACAGTTACCATAAATTTCTCCCCACAAAAGTCCCCACAAAGACACCTCCCACCGGAATGGAGATGAATAATGACTGTATTAAAAACACACAGTTCCTTTCATTAATAATATACAGCAGGGTAAAAATAACAACAGGGGCCCACCGGGTAAATTGAGATGAGATCACAAGATGGCACCTGAGAATCACGGAGAACAGCTTGAACCGAAGGTGCAGAGACAGTGACTGCAGACAAGGAGGCGGCGCCACCAGGTGACCGCTGTCGTGTACCTGTTGGGGACTCACAGCAACAAATAAAAAGGGCTCAGAGGACCGGGCGCCATGTTTTTGCAACAGCCTTTGCTCAACTCTGACCACAGCGGCTCAAAGACTGTCGCTTACACACATTCAGAAAAAAAACTATATACACACGTCCAGTCAGGTCCAAATCATAACCCTGCACATCAAACCCAGCAGACTCACCGATAAACTACACTGGACACTCGCCGGCGCCAGCTTCCCCCACGATCGGCTCTTCTTACTTGTATGCATTAAAAAATCGTATTCAGTCATAAGTCGGTAAAAAATATTAATTTCATCTGTATACAAGAAAACTTTAAGTCAAACACTCGCGTCTAGAGGGACGCTTGTGTTGCTGTTAGTTACGCCTCCATCACAGTTGCCATGTACTCCTGCAGGGGGTCTCGTCGGCCTCGGGATCAGCGCCAGAGAGGCATCCATCCTTTCCCAGAATGAAGTCACCAGTGAGGTAGGGGTGCTGGGAGATGAGAAGGAACGTGTCTCGGAAGGATTTTCTTTGTTCTGTGTACTGTTTACAAAAACCATCATCATCTATATCCACTCCTGAACGGACATTAATATCCTCCTGCTGGAATCCAGCTATAAAACAACAGAATACAGCTAAGATTTTTTTCCGGAAACACCGTATATATCCTGGATGTTAAGGTGTCACCAGCTATGCCGAATTATATGTAATCCTTCTGTTATTTCATATTCATACGACACTTATACTCCGGTATCCGAGTGTAATTGGTTCATAGAAACGGCTCAAATACTGCAAACTCGAATATCAGGAAGCTATTTGCATTATTTCTTATCAGGGATATTATGATTTGTTCCTGGTTCATCTGAGAAACCCCAGTTATTTTCCCCAAAACATCCCACACTGTAAAATACCAGTTTATTTCAGGGTGATAAAGAGCACTTTAAACTCCAGTTACTGAATTACCAAACAGTTAACAGTCATTAATATGCATTTGTGTGTTTTTATCTCACTATTTTTTTATTGAGTATCACACAGTTTCATTGCTTATTGCAGGCAACAATAGCAACAAATATTTAACAGGCTAATTAAAGTGAAAAATTAAGAAATGAAAAAAAGAGAAAATAGAAAATACAACAAAATGTACCGACTGTAAAGGCTGTTACTGTAATGAACTGTTACTGGGGGACTTGCTGCCTGAACAGAAGGAAAACCGTATTTGAACCTGGGCCACAAGAGACAATGACTGAGAACACAGATACCGGGCTCAGTGCTGCCACCTAGTGTCACACTCGTACCAATTTCCAGCATTCCTCTGATGTGCTTCAGCTTCGTGTGGACAGAACTCGTTGTGCCGAGACTTTTTGAGCTGGATACCGAGGTGGATATTAATATACACCACTTGTTATATCAGGAATTCAGGAACCAGGAGCCTGAGTACTGGGGTATAGATGTACTTAGAAATGTTTACAGATGTCCCTGTAAGTAAATGTAGTGCATAGTTTGTGTCATTTCTACATTATTGAATCCTATTTGTTATTATGCCTTCTTCAAATGTTATGCTTCCCCCACTGCTCTGCTTTTGCTCATGTTGAGCAACATGAAATTCCTTGTATGCGCAACTGTTCTTGGCCATTAAATCTATCTCATCTTACTCCCCCAAGTACAAACACAAACCTTTAGGTCCATATACACATGTCACTGTAACACTTTCCAGCTGAACCTGCTTCCTTCGCTCTCCATCAGGCCATTTCGGACTTCCTGTCAATACAGCTGAAGCTCGACTGCACGACGGAGACGGCTTTGGAGGAACAGCTAACACGTCTACAGGTGATCCCTCAAAGACTCAGAGAGCAGATCCTGGCTGCAGTGCCACCTAGTCTCTGCCACATGCTGTGATGCGTGGATGTCACCGTCTGGCTGAAGTGACCGTCAGGGGCGGATCACAAGTCCGCTCCCTTCCCTGCTGCCTCATACACAGCTGCATCGCTCCAGCACTCAGCTTCATATGTGTGGTTTTGTCTTCCAGGAGCGAGGAGACCAGCTGCCCCTTTTAATCTACCAGCTGGACGCCGCGGGATGTGCATCCAGGCACAGTGATCGCTTCAGCCCTCTCACCAGCATCCTCAACGGTGATTTTATCGCCTCCCATTGTGTCTCGCTCACCTGTGGTGGCCGTGTGCTGGGCCGTTACCTGGGCTGGTGGAAGATCAGTTGAGCCACAGTATCACAAACACGATAACCCAATGTTTACAGCACCGACACCTGGAAGGAACAAATAATAATAGACTGAACACTCCTCTATATACTCCCCACCCACAATTACTACTTCAGTGCATATGATCACATATCGAGTGAATTGCACCTTTATTTTTATCTTCCACTGACGCAGCCGCGTGTTATCAGCCGATGAACAGTCTCAGCAATAAAGGCCGATAACTGATAAACTTGTACGATAGACAACAATATTTGTCTAAGGAACGCATACTCACGTGAATATGCTTGGGAATAGAAGGTGGCCACTTCTGTGGACTTCAAGTAAATAACAAAGCCATGAGAAACTAATTCTTTATTTCTTCTATGGGATTCATGAAGAAAAGATTTTGTTAACATAAATGAATGAAATTTTATAAACTTACTGTGACTGATGTTTTCAAGCCCTTAAGAGAACGGATCTGCAGATCCTGGGCTGTGACATCGTTGAGCTCTTTGATCAGCTAAGTGTGACCAGCGCCTCAAAAAGGTACCCGTTTGCATTATATATGAAATATGTGAGAATGATGACTCTCCTTCCTATCTGTGTTTTACCTGCTGCCAGAAGGCTCCAGAATTCTATTAATCCACTTCTTTTTCTTAACAATGTGTTGAATGTTTATTCTCCTTGCTCTGTCCACCAGAGAACTGGATCAGCCCCGTGATGTTGTAAAAGTCAGCTCTTCTTCCTCATACCAGAAGGTGTGGGAAAAATTCAGCACCCAGTCTCCGTCGGAGCGAGACCAGTTCCTTCAGGACTCGTTTCCAGAGGGGTTTCAGTGGAGCACCTCCAGCGAGGCTTTCAAGGTGGAGGGTGGCTGGGCTGAGCATGGGAAAGGAGAGACCATCTGGGACCACTTTGCCCACAATGGGCAGGCATTCGCCAACCAGACAGGAGACCTTGCCTGTGACAGTTACAACAAGGTTGTTTATGATGCCTATCTGCTGAGGGGCCTCTTTGTCGACAGTTACCAGTTCTCCATCTCCTGGGCCCGCATTTTCCCCTCTGGTCATCGCAGCAGCCTCAGTGAGAATGGAGCCCAGTATTACGACAGGCTTATTGATGCACTTGTGAGCTCTAATGTTAGACCAGTGGTCACCCTGCATCACTGGGACCTGCCTCAGGCTCTGCAGGACTATGGAGGCTGGATCAATGCATCGGTCATAGAAGCATTTAGAGAATTTGCAGATTTCTGCTTCTCCAGATATGGCGACCGTGTGAAGACCTGGAACACCTTTGGCAGCCCCTGGGTGATCAGCTATGCTGGGTATGGCACAGGCGAGTACCCCCCCAGTATCCAAGATCCCATCATCGGCTCCTACCAGGTACGTGTGTCCATGAAGCTTTTCTCCACTTCTGGTGAAACGTCATACAAAGGTACAGATCTTTAGCTCTCAAATTATACCTTCAATGTAGTGATTAATAATTCTGGTTAAGTAAAGAAAGTTGACTAAAGTAGTAGAGCACCTAAAGGTCTAATGATGCCATCTCTGCAGTCTTCAGAGACTGAGTTCATAACCTTGCTCTGGTCTTCCTTCCTCAAGGTGACTCACAACATACTGAAGTCCCATGCTGAGGCCTGGCACATCTACAATGAGAAGTATCGCCAAAAGCAGGGGGGGAAGGTGGGCATTGCCTTAAACTCAGACTGGGCAGAACCACAAGATCCTTCCAGGCCCCAGGACGTATCAGCAGCAGAACGCTACCTGCAGTTCATGCTTGGCTGGTTTGCCCACCCCATATTTGTGGACGGCGATTACCCACCATCACTGAAAAGCCAGGTTCAGTTGAAACAGCAGGAGTGTCCACAGTCTCAACCAGCCCTGCTCCCCACCTTCACTGAGGCGGAGAAGAAAAGGATCCAAGGAACAGCTGACTTCTTTGGACTGAATCACTACACATCCAGACTGGTCAATGAGACTCGTGGAGGCTGCATCCCAGGCCCTCATGGTGTGGGGGACTTCCAGGAAGATGTTGACCACTCATGGCCAATCACTGCTTCAGACTGGATCCGTTCTGTCCCATGGGGTTTACGCCGTCTGCTCAACTTCATCGCTGCAGAGTATACATCCACCACCAAGGTGCCAATCTACATCACTGGAAATGGAATGCCCACCCAGGTCAGCGGAGACGTGTTGAATGACACAGAAAGGGTGCTCTTCCTACAGAGCTACATAAATGAAGCTTTGAAAGGTGGGTCTGCAAATCCAATGATCAGTTTTAGTTGTCTAGCATCACTCCAGTTGTCTTAGGTAGGCTTTGTGCTTTGATACATTTCACATGTCACAACACACACAGAGCTGTTAGAAAAAACAGATTGGTACCTCAGCTGGTTGAGTTAATGCTTAATTTATCATTTTTGAGCTTGACATTTTGGTACAAATCTTCACTTGAGGTAACATCTAGCAAACCAGCTCAGTCATTAAGGGCTGATCTACCATGTGGACATCAAAGGTCAAAGACAAACTGATCAAGAAATCATGATTTTCCACCATTGGAATCATTTAATAAACTGTAAACACCCTCTTCCTACTGCCTACCTTTTTACTTCCTAGATGCAAAGTGATGTTATTTCAGTTGGTAACAAAACGATTGCATCTGAAATTGAAACTGAGCCCTCATCTGAACATCTAACAAAAAGCAGTATAGATTTGTCAACAGCATTATAAAGAAGGTGTATAACCATGTCTCTCTGGTGATGCTTAAACAGCTGTTCGCCTGGACAGAGTGTACGTGCAAAGCTTTACTGTGCAGTCTCTCATGGATGGATTTGAAGGCCCACAAGGCTACAGTGAGAGGTTTGGTTTACATTATGTCAACTTTGAGGACCCCAACAGGCAAAGAACTCCAAAGGCATCGGCTTACTTCTACTCTAAGGTAATTGAAAACAATGGCTTCATTAGTCAGAAGGAGAAGATGGTGCTGTCAAAGCATGTATCTCAGCCCCACACTAAGAAATTACCCAGCTTGCCCCCTTCTGAGGTTCCCAGCAAATCCAAAGTTGTCTGGGAAAAATTTTCTCGCCAGTCCAAATTTGAGAGAAACCTGTTCCACTACGGCACCTTTCCAGAGGGATTCAAGTGGGGGGTATCATCCTCAGCCTACCAGGTTGAGGGTGGCTGGAACGCTGATGGGAAAGGAGCCAGTGTGTGGGACATCTTTAGCCACAAGTCTGGCAGTATTAAGAATAATGACACTGGGGATGTGGCATGTGACAGCTACCACAGAGTGGAGGAAGACCTTTACATGCTCAGAGCTCTGAAGGTGGAGTCCTACAGGTTCTCTTTGTCCTGGCCCAGGATCTTTCCTAATGGGACGAAAGCATCCATAAACCAGAAAGGTGTGGACTACTACAACAGACTAATTAATGGACTTGTTGCTTTCAACATAACTCCAATGGTGACACTTTACCACTGGGACCTTCCCCAAGTCCTTCAGGATACCGGTGGTTGGAAAAATGCCACGATGATCAACATCTTCAACGAGTTCTGTGATTTTTGCTTCGCCACTTTTGGGGACAGGGTGAAGTTTTGGATGACCTTCAATGAACCTCACGTAATTGCATGGTTGGGATATGGACTTGGTATGTTTCCTCCCAACGTCCAGAAGCCAGGCTATGCACCTTACCAGGTGGCTCACAACCTTATAAAAGCCCATGCTAAAGTCTACCACACATATGATGAGAAGTACAGAAACTCTCAGGGTGGTTTGGTCTCCATCAGCTTCAACGCTGAGTGGGTAGAACCTAAAGACGTCGATACTGCCCGAGAAGTGGCAGCTGCTGACCGTGCTCTACAGTTTCAGCTGGGCTGGTTTGCTCATCCCATCTTTAAGAACGGCGACTATCCAGATGTCATGAAATGGATGGTGGGCAACAAGAGTGAATTGCAGGGTCTGTCAGAATCCAGGCTCCCCACTTTCACAAATGAGGAAAAGGCTTATATCCAGGGCACTGCAGATGTCTTCTGCATCAATGCATACACCTCAAAATCTATTCACCATGTGACCAAGAGGCTCTCTCCACCTTCCTATGACTATGACCGGGACCTGAGTGAAGCAGTGATAAATGATACCCCTAGCACAGCAATCAAGGAGCTCAGAGTTGTTCCCTGGGGCTTGAGACGTCTCCTAAACTGGATTAAGGAAGAGTATGGAAACCCCGACATTTACATCACAGAAAATGGTGTGGGTACAGATTCCGACACTACAGTTGACGACACACAAAGAATTTTCTTCTACAAAACCTATATCAATGAAGCACTGAAAGGTCAGTTAATTTTTGTGTTGTCCTCCTTTCTTTTGTTTTATTGTAATATATATCTTTTAGTCTTTGATTTGCTAGTTTATTTTGGAGACGCTGAAGCATCAGAACCTGTAACTAAAACTGACCACTCTTGAGACAGCCCTGTAGATGTGACAACCCTGTAGGTGCTCTTCCTAATTTTTGAATGTTTCCTAAACTGCTAGAAGATTACATGACATAACTCTTTCTTCAGTTTTGTCATCAACGTCTCATGTGAAACAGAAATCAGAAACATGTCTATGTCTGCAGGATGATGACGGAACATTTGCACTTTGATCTGATTCTTTCAGCCTCCAAGCTGGATGGCGTGAGGCTGAGAGGTTATACTGCCTGGTCTCTTCTCGACTCTTTTGAGTGGCTCAATGGCTACAGTGTTGCCTTCGGGCTTCACCATGTAGACTTCAAACACCCGGAGCGTCCCAGAACCCCAAAGCTTTCAGCCCATTATTACTATGACATCATTAGAGACCACGGCTTCCCTCTGCCTGATGAGGAAAAGCTGCTGTATGCACATTTTGACAAGGGCTTTGCCTGGAGCACATCTACAGCATCCTATCAGGTGACCTTCCCTACCTGCTTGGATCCACTGGCCTAAGTAACACCTTCAGTGAGGGCACATAGAGCACCATACAGTCATGGCAGCTCCTGCTGTTAACTCTTCATGCAATGTGGCCATTGTCACTGTCATTGACCTGACTGTGGTTCTGCTGATCCTCTCCCCATCATCAAAGATCGAGGGAGCATGGAGGGCAGACGGGAAGGGCCTGAGTATCTGGGACAAGTTTGCTCATACTCCCCTGAAGGTGGGCAACGACGACAACGGGGACATCGCTTGCGACAGCTACAACAAGATTCAAGAGGATGTGGCTGCCCTTCAGAAACTTGGGGTGACGCACTACCGCTTCTCCATTTCCTGGTCTAGGGTGTTGCCCAACGGGACCACCAGGAATGTAAATGAGGCTGGTCTGAACTACTACCACCGCCTGTTAGATGCACTTTCAGCTGCTAATATTCAGCCGCAGGTGAGCAGAGTGGTAACCAGGCTTAGATTATTTTCTCTTTCACATCCATTGTCAAGGTGAAAGGAAGACATAGCCCTTTATATATTGCAGTGTATGACAAATGTAGTTGTGCATTTACACATCTCAGTATTAACCTTTTCCAGGTCCAGTTTTGCTATTTTCATGGTTCCCCATTCCACCTAACTGGCACCTCTTTCCTCCCAGGTCACCCTGTATCACTGGGACCTCCCCTTAGCCTTGCAGGACCTGGGAGGCTGGGAGAATGAGACCATTGTCCAGCGTTTTAAGGAGTATGCAGACTTCATTTTCAGCCGTCTGGGAGACAAAGTCAAGTTCTGGATCACAATCAATGAGCCATATAATGTGGCCCAGATTGGGCATGGCTACGGCACAGCTGCTCCAGGTATGAACCTTCTTTCTGACCAGGTCATCAATGAGTGGTCTGGTCACTGAGTCTCCTGTAAGGGTAAATCGCTGTGAATGACCACCACTGACAGGTATCAGCTTCCGGCCGGGTACCCTGCCTTACATTGTGGCACATCACCTGCTCAAGGCCCATGCGGAGGCCTGGCACGTGTACAACGACAAGTACCGCAGCAAGCAGGGCGGAGTCATCTCCATCACCATTAACTCGGACTGGGCGGAGCCCCGCAACCCCTACAAACAGGAGGACATCGATGCAACCAGGCGCTTCCTGCAGGTGGACACCTTTTTCATGGTTCAGCACGGGTCATGTGTGGCTCCTTGACAGAAAACTTGAGCAGCAAACATCTTTCTCATCATGTCCAGGGTCACACACAGTTGTGTTTAGTGGCTTCTTGAAGCTACCTTCCTGCAAACAGCACAGTACTGCTGTGTTTGTCCTCTTCTGTGCTCTGAAAATTGGAATCAGTGCTGTTTTTATTTTTAAGATAAGAGCTATTATTTTTCTCCAGGCTGTGACATCACCCAGCCCCCTGCCATGGCAGAGCAACACCAAATGAGGGTCTTTCTTTAGTGCTGCCTTTGTGCCATTTAATGTATCACTATACCCATTTTCTTTCTTGAGATATTAATGTTTATGAGAGGTGATGTTAGCCAGCCCCTTTTGAGAAGCTGCAGGTGCCAAAATCTGGCTTTATCCCTTGAAATTCTAATTTTCGTGGTACAAAGGTGCACAAATGCAGCACTAATGAAACATGAGGGATTTTTAGTTTCTTGACACAAAGAAGTGGAAGTGAGCAGTTTATGGGCCCACCTTCAGCATTATGGCTTCATTGTCGTGGGAGTTTTGATTTATTTGTTTGATTTTGTTTCTCTGTGCTTTCTCCCGGCCAAAGTTCTACATCGGCTGGTTTGCACATCCCGTGTTCAATGGAGACTACAGCGAGGTGATGAAGACGGTCATCAAGGAGAGGAGTCTGGCTGCAGGTCTTCCCAAATCTCGGTAACAAATCATCTGGCCTGCTAGGCAGAGAACTCAAGGCAAGGGTAAATGGGAGTCGTCTTGCCAGGGTCGCCACCGTCACTCGTGTGCTCCTGCACCAGGCGGGACTAACAGCATTTTGGGGGTAGTTATGGGTAAAGAGCCTGTTGGGTGGAAAGATGAAAAAATTGCTGAGGTTTAGCGACAGATCGGTGAAATAATGGTTGACGGAAATGTTTGAGTTCTAACATTGTTAATTTCTCTAGAACTTTCCTTGAAGGTGGCTTACAGTGAGTTTTCTTTACATCGTGTGACTTGTGCTGATTTACCCATCTGTACAACAGGGTAATTTTTTAACATCTGTGTTGTAACATATATAAAATGATTTTTAGAAATATAAGACCCAATATAGTGTTTAAAAAAGTGACATTCGGGTGGTACAGTGGATAGTGCTGTTGCCTCACAGTTCCTGGCCTATGGGCTTCAGATGTGGGTTTGAATCGAAATGAGTCCACGTGGAGTTTGGTCTCCTGGTGTATGCTTCTTCCCACAGACCGAAGATATGTGTTTCAGGTGCGTTGGTGACTGTAAAGTGTGTGTGCTCTGTGACGGACTGGCTCTCCATTACCTTTCCTCACAGGATAGATCCCAAAGCAAGGAGATCCTGCAGTGGAGAAACAGTTCTTAAATAATGAACAAAGGAAAATGAATCAGCAATAAATACTCCAGACTGAACACACTGTCTTGTATGATACATCTTAACATAAATAAAATGTTTTTTTCCTTTTGGACAGACTTCCCGAGTTCACCCCATATGAGATCCAGAGAATCAAAGGCACGCACGACTACTTTGGCTTCAATCACTACACCACCGTTCTGACCTTCAAGATGGACTACAAAAAGCTGCAGCACTATGATGCAGACAGGTGAGCACTGAGGTATAATCATGAATTTATGCAGTTTTCCCCTTTGCTGCGTCACGTCACGTGACTTATACTCCATGGAGTATCTTAATAACAGGAATCTTACTATGAAGTTCTACTGAGGTTATTCCTGTGCCAAAGGTAGAACAGTAGGATCACACCTGGGTTTCAACACTGCATATCATGCTAAACCTCATAGGGCAATTTTCTGTTGATGAATCACAGGGGGGCAGGGACCGTCACAGACCCCAGCTGGCCGGACTCCGGGTCCTTCTGGCTGAAAGTCACGCCTCGCGGATTCCGAAAAATCCTCAACTTCATAAAGGAGGAGTATGGCAACCCTCCCGTTTACATCACGGAGAACGGCGTCTCGGAGCGCGGCGCCGTCAACCTGAACGACGTCCACAGGATTCATTTCTATGAAAATTATATCAACCAGGCGCTGAAAGGTACGGTATTCACCAAACACCCCCACCCCATGCCCTCACCTGACTGTTGCTGTCAGTTCACAATACCATCATCAACATAAACTTCATCACCATCTGGACGATTCTAGTGACTTTCATATGTTCCCCTTCAGGTGCTCTGGTTTCCTCCCACAGTCAACACACGTGTTTCAGGGTAATTGGTCACTGTAAATGGCCAGCAGTGCCTGAAGGAGTGTGTGGATGGGTGTGTTTGGCCACCCTGCAATGGACTGGCATCCCATCTAGGTGTAGTTTCATAGCCTAGTGCCCAGTGATACCTGGACAGGCGGCAGGCCACTGTGACCCTGACCAAGATAAATGCATAATGATAATGAATGGATGGACAGAAAAGATACTAATATCTGCTCAGAAGGCTGCTGTTTTGAGTTTACCAATTCACAAGGGGGGTAACTGTGTGAGTTTCCATTCCAGCCAAGGTCCTGGATGGCGTCGACATTCGTGGCTACACAGCCTGGACCCTAATGGACAACCTTGAGTGGGCCACGGGTTTCGCCGAGAGGTTCGGCCTCTTCTACGTGAACCGTTCAGACCCCTCGTTGCCCCGTGTGCCCAAGAAATCCGTCTCTTACTATGCCTCCATCATCGCCTGCAATGGTTTCCCTGACCCAGCCCTGGGCCCCGACCCCTGCCTGACACCAAAGCCCGAAGGTATTGAGACCCCACCAACACCCCACGCTTTCATTCCATTTCACACTGTTTTATTTCTTTTTTGGTTAGCAGGACAGTGTTGGGTCACAGGAACACAGACACAGAGACACATATATAACACATTACCCAACAAAAAAAAGTTTGGATATTTTACTGGTGTGACATTGTCACCCTGTCCAGGGGTTCCAGCAAAGTGTCTGGACATTCTAGAATTTGACTGATTATGTAGATCAAATGTTAATTTTTGAATCAGAAAAAAGACACATTATTATATATATTATAATATATAATAATGTATATTATTATATACATATGTATATAATATATATATAACATAATTATATATATTATAATGTATAATACTATATTCCAGATTATATGATATTATATTACTACAGGGAATATCAGGCATAGACAATAATATAAATTTCTGTTCAAAGTCTGTAAATAAATATACTCCTATTACATTCCTGTTACAGCTGTGCAATAGAGGGACAGCTGTTTACGATTGAGGTCCAATCTCAGTTGTTCTAAGACTACAGGGAGTGTCACACAGCATTAGCATTTAGCATCGTCTCCCCGCTGGCCCACAGGAACGAGTGCCCCACCCACGACCTCGCCGACCCCCATCCAGGGAGTGAACTTCATGGGCCGGGAGGTGTCGCCCCCTGATGCTGAAGTTGCCCTTTACGTCCTCTTCAGTGTCTCCGTAGCCGGCGTCCTCCTGGTGGTCTTCGTGTCCTACGGATACTGGAAGGAGAGAAAAAAATCGAAACGTGGCAGAGAGCAGGACTGAGAGACGACGGGGGTCTTCTCACTGTCTACTGTGTGTCTGTCTGTCTGCCGACTGACTACTCTGTCCATTATTTGTCTACTTTCTGTCTACTGACTGCCTACTGTCTGTCCCCTGACTGTCTACCCACTTCTTGCCTACTAAGAGCAGAAGTCAAACAGGGGTTTTCAGGAAAAATCACCTCCAAGCTGAATGTTATCACAGTCACGTGGTCATCGTGTCACCTGGTTTAAAATTTCTCAATTTCCCGTTTTCTGCTCCTGAGCACCAGCTGTACTTTAAATGTCAGTGATTTGCACACTTATGGGGTTCCTGTCACACAGATTATATACCCCCATGTCCAGGGAGGGTGTCTGCTATCAGCCCTCCATTCACTGCCCCCATGCAGGAACCATAACAACCTCTAGGAGAGCCACATTCCCTCCTGTAGTCTGAGCACAAAGATTACAGGAAACTTTTTTTGCTGGATAACTACAAATTAATAGTTTAATTTTGTAGTCCTATTTTCACTGAGATCCACAGTGCACTTTGAATGTTTTTTGAAATCACGTCCTAAAAATGAACCAGAGTCACTGCTGTCACCCTGCTGTCCACTAGAGGGCAGTGTGAACTCAGCTCCTGTTCTGAAAGTTGTTCAGCAAATGAAACAAAAACGATCCTTATTATTCACGTGTCCACTGTTTTTATTTTTGCTTTCTACATGCAGTCACTGTTTCTGAGTAATTTACCCTGTTGCACTTTTCTCTGCTTAATGCACATGACACATCTGTACGCTCTCACCCCCTGGATGGATGGATGAGCAGCAGCCCTGGATTTCCTCCCACAGCTTGTGTAGGCTCTGGGGTTTTGCCTTGTGTTGCTATTTGGCCATTTTCTTAGGAAGGAGAAGCCATTTCTGGAAGCAGATCAGACACATTCTGTCCCTTGATGTGAACCACGAGTGGCACCGTGAGAGGCACCAGCACCGGTGGAAACTGAGAGTCATATGGGCACAAACACCTCTGTATCAGGTCCATCACAAGTAGAATTTTCCATCACTTTACTCAGCTGAACAGATGGCTGAAGGTGTATAGATGATGTTCAACAGAAGAACAGGAGGTCCTGCAATTCCCAGGGGAACCAGCAGTGATCGGGCCAGAAGGCTGTGTCACTGACCCCTCTACTGCGTGCAGCTTCAGGCACCACTGGGGTTCAACAGCACGAGTTCCTGTCCCTCTCTAGGACCTTCAACCAGCTCACCTGTGGCACCAGGAGGACCTTCATCACTCATTCGCATCGCTGCCTGAAGGGTTTCAGTTCAAAATGGTGACAGATCTCCATAGCTAAATGATTTATACGTATGAATAACACAGGTCACATGATGGGGGGATCAGAGGCTGTTCTGGGGGGAGCCTTGAGGATCTCTGATGGAGCACTTCCATTCAGTCACCATGGCAACGCTCCTCCTTATGGGAAATTCACCTCCATCCTCCAAAAAAACTTTGACAGGTTGCTGTACGGCACTGCGGCGGGGGCTATCAATAATGGATGGGCAGCTTCCTATCCACCTAAATATACCTAAATATAGTGTATCGGTGTTCAGCGTGAAGGAACTGCCCACGTGGCCTGAGCGCTGACTGCACACACCCAACAAATGTATCAATCTGACAGTGAAATATTGTCATATACTGGCGTTTGGTTATCGCTAAAAAGAAATTCTTTGTGGGGAAAATACAGAAATTGCTTTTCATGCTCCTGTTTTCAGGCTTTGCTGTTTGGTGCCTGTTTTTTTTTGGGGGGGGGGGTTACTGTACCTCAAATATGCAGAAAAAGAGCTAAAAGTAGAGGAATCACGTATGTTTCCCAGCATGCATTCCTCCTGGCACTGCTGGCTTTCATGGGGCTCCAGCAGGTGGGAGGAACTCCGTATTACTTTTAAATTTACGTTTACAGCTATTCATTTATCAGATACTTCTCTCCAGTGTGATGCACAGCTGAGAGTAAACAGTAGAGCATCAGCAGCAGATGAGGTTTAGACAGAGATACAGGATGATCAGAGCACAGCTTGTCTGATGTTGCCGGTTCACATCCCACGCCTATAAAAGCAACATTCAAACAGTAAATGCATTGATAATCATTGCAGGTGGTGTTGGACTCATCCATGTAGCTGTCAGGAGGTCAGGAGAGAAATGGCTGTCAAAGAGATGGGTTTGAGACCCACAGCACAACCCAGACCCTGCAAAGATCAGGCCACACTACCAATCTGAGTAACTGGACAAGAAGGGTAGTTGTCAGAGAAGTGACCAACTGGCTAGATGCAGCACTGAGAGCATTGCAGAGCTCTTTGGGAAACGTCTGGGGACGTCATCCCTACAGTCAAGCATGGTGATGGCAGCGTCAGGCTCTGGGGTTTCTTTTCAGCAGGAGAAAGTGGAGAGCTTGTTGCCATCAAGGGCAACGTGGATGGAGCCAAAAACAAGCAAATTTCTCAGAAGAACCTGTTTCAGTTATCCAGAGACCTGCGTTTAAGGCGAAGGTTCATTTTCAGGACAATAACCCAAAGCATACAGTGAAAACTACCAAGGAAGGGCTTGAAAAACAGAAGTTTCATATTCTGGACTGTCCTAGACTTGAACTGAAAATTTTTGTCTACCAATTCTCTCCATCTAATTTAGCAAATCTGCATTGAAGAACAGTCAAAAATTACAAAATTGGTTTGTGCAAAGCTCATACAAACATATCCAGACAGACTCACAGCTGTAATTGCTTCTAAAGGACTTTGTACAAACTATTGACTTGGGCAGGGTTTGGGGGGGAATACTTTTGTAAATGAGAAATGGAAGTCTTCTGTCCTACTGGAGCAAATGTTACTGAATACATTTTTTTTAATTCATAAATGTGTTTAATTTATTGCATTGGCAAAGGATGAAATTTTTGACTGCATTAAAATATGGAGCTGTAAGAGGAACAAAATATGGGACAAACTCAAGGGGGTGAATACTTCCTGAGGAGGGAAGTCAACTGTCTTATTGGCCTCCAGCAGCCAGGATTTTCTCATTTTTCTAAACAGCTGCACAGAGTTTATTTTGACATTTCACATGCTATTGTATAGGAATGCTGGCTGATCACCTTTAAATAGTTTGTAGGGAAACGAATGAGGCTGTTGTGGTTTTACACAGTACATGGACGGCCAGTGTGCGCATGGACGTCAAGAAACAGCAGCACATGATCACACCTTTGAAACAATGCATTCTTGTGTCTGTTGATGTATTTCCACTCTTTCTCTGCCTATGTTGCTGTGATCCTGTGGTCCTGTTGAACACTAAAAATTAAAAGAACTATACTGGGTGACTGTACCCAGTTCACAAATGGACAACATGTGGACTTGATGGAATGCTATATATACAAAATATTTAATATGTGAATAAATGGTGCTGTTGAAGTTATGGAAAAGTGAGATGTGAAGCAAAGCACAGATCCAACAGTTCAAAGTGTATTTGCACAGTAGCACTATTTCCGCACCTTTGCTCGAGTGCAGTGTGTGTGCGGGTTTAGAACAGCCTCTAATAATGGCGCCTGATTTGAACAGCTGCTCCTCGACGGCGGGAAGCATAGCTGCAGACTGATGCCCATTGAAGGAGCTCCTTTCCCAGGTGTGCAGCACTAGTTCAGGAGGCACTCAGCCGGGGCATCATCTGGCCTTCAGGAAGCACTAATCAGATGGTCTTTCAAATCTGTAAAAGCGTGTAGTGGAACCATCCAGAACACCCCCATCTAAAGCCACACCCCCGGAACCCCCCCAAACCACTCGCCTGATGCCAGACTCCTCAAACCTTTGCTGCACACCTTGCTCAGGGTCTGGAAGGGGAAATTCTTACTACAGGATTATTATTGTTGTTGTTGTTGTTGTTGTTGATGCTACTGCATCCATTCTTTGCATAATGGGGTTTATTTGTTCCCTGAAAGGAGCTGTGATCAGCTGAGGTTGTCATTGTAATAGAAGGTAGGTATTATTATTGTTGTTGTTGTTGTTTGAATGATACCTGATGTGCCAACAAACACTGAACTTCGTATCATGGGGGCTGCTGTGGGGGGCTCTGTTTTCCTTTTTGACACCTGATTATTCCGATTATTTCAGTGTTGCTCCTCCACTTCAGAAGGCCCCCTGGGGTGCAGAACAAATGAGGCAAATAGACACGATGCTGGATGCTGTGTGAAGGAGCAGGCAGTGCAGCAGTGCGGCAGTGCGGCAGTGTGCTGGTGTGCGGTTAAGGGCCCCGGTGCCGCCGAACGGGAGAACAGACAATGGAGAAGCAAGCTTCCCCGAACCTTCCCTGTCAGCCACGGTGTTTGTTTCTGCACCTGCCTTTTCTGCGAGGCACAACATGAGAGTGGAATAACTTCCAGCGAGGACAGCTGAGTGGGGGAATGTTCCTGAGCTGCCACGGCGAAGGGCTGCGGGAGCCACGCTGACAGCAGATCTCATTGGCCACAAGACACAGGTTCCTTCGGGTGACGCAGAGCGACAGGTGAGAACAGCAAGAGATTAAACATAAAAATGCACTTACAGGTGGATGACCTCAGCTGGCCCTCCAGCGACCCGCTGCAGGAAAGCACACACACTCACACGCTCACACACACCTTTCTGTGCCAGCAGACGGCCCACCTGGAGGGGGCTCGCGTCGCACTATGAAGGGAAGCCAGGCGCCAGGCATGACGTGAGCACCAACCAGCCTGAAGCCCCTGCCTTCCCAGACCGTGTGTGTCCAGTCCTCCTGAAGCTCCTCACACCTTCATTCCAGCCCTTGACATTTACTTAGTAGCCTGGCAGGCACTTCTGTCCCAGGTGACAGACATAAACCTTTGCTGCATTTCTTTTAAAGAGAGAAGAAAGAACCTTAGTACAGTGGAGAAAGCTGCTTCCTGCTCAAACACACAGGATCCAAAGCTTTGAGGAGATGAGGCAGAACCTTCAGCTTTACCAAGACACCTGTGAATAGTATAAACTTTTCAGCTTGCAATTTTACAGCTCCAACCACTATGCCATCTGCTGGCCCACATACTGTTACACTGTGCGGGTAGTTTGGGTTGGGGAACAGAGTAGGTGTTCAGGCACAGGTTTGCCTTGGGGGTCCACATACCTTTGTACAGATCCTGGAGGAAGGGATGTCAAATGCACAGTTAATGACTCTACGAAGGACATTACCTGGAAATGCGTGGGACATGTTTTCCTGCAGGTCAAGGACGTGATCACGCTGCCCTGGTGCTGACGTGCGCAAACACGCCTTGGAGACACATCCTTGTTACACAAGCGAGGCCCCGCAGTTCAACCTGGGGGTTTAAACGTACGGGCTCAGTTATGCAAGACCTCTTAATCTGACGTTGCTATGGATACAGGAGCTCCGGCCGGTTTCAGTTGGGCTCCAAGAAAAGAATGACTTTAAGCTTTTATTTGCACAAAAGACCATCTCTGTGTGGCTGACGCTCGCCGGGGTTTTCACCAGATTAGTGGCACTCCAGGCATCACAAGTTCATTCACCGCTGTGACTATAGTAACATTACACATCAAAAGTTCATTGATGGCTCCTCACTTCGGGTTTGTTTAAACCTGTGCCACCGGGCTGATGGATTTTTCATCCAGTTTTAAATAAATCATTTACATTTAAACATAAATATTTGCTCTGTGAAGATGCATGTATTCACTCATGTTATGGGGGGGGGGGTGGTATGATGAATCAGCAGGTGGCGCTGGTGCTTTGCGGTTCTGGGGCTGTGGCTTTGGACGTGGGTTGGAATCTGGCTCAGTCTGTGAGCAGTTAGGACGTTCTCCCCATGTTTGTGTGAGTCTCCTCTGGATGTTCTGCCACAGTCCAAAGAAATGTGTTTCAGATGAACTGATGATTCTAAATTGCTCTTACTCTGTGTGTGTGTGTGTGTGTGTGTGTGTGTGTGTGTGTGTGCGCGTGTGTGTGCGTGTGTGCGCGTGTGTGCGTGTGTGTGCGTGTGTGT
Source organism: Arapaima gigas (assembly GCA_900497675.1). NCBI lineage: Eukaryota > Metazoa > Chordata > Actinopteri > Osteoglossiformes > Osteoglossidae > Arapaima > Arapaima gigas. Next base: position 19,759 of record UFQX01001445.1, on the reverse strand, counting down.
GTGTGTGTGTGTGTGTGTGAGAGAGAGAGAGAGATTGCCCTGTTATGGACTGCTGTCCCATCCTGGGTGTACCCTGCCTCACACTGTATGCTTCCAGTACTCTCTCTGAACCACCACACTGGACAGCAACTTCTGGATAATGGATGGATTGTAGTAACCACTACGCCACCTGCTGCCTCGCACTCGGCTTGCTGTTTGGTGAGAGTGCTGAGGAGCTGTTGAGGGAGACTCCACTGTGAGGCAGAACGTGTAGCTGGGCCGTGTCTGCAGGGGAAGCTGGGTCACCTTGCCACGTCCGCACGCCTCTTGCCGCTCAGCGAGCTCCGGTGTAACCAGGTTAGCCACACGCATGAGCCAGTCGTGTTTTTCTCTGTCTTGTGGGTGGCTGGGACCTGAAAGTGAAATAAAATATGGGGGTAAAACACACGCGATGAGAACTGGGCACTTTCGAGAGACGGGCCGTGTTTTCTCCAAGGCACCGATCACAGCGAGGAGCACAAATGTGCCTGACTGCCAGCGGCGGGCGCTGCGGCTGAAGAAGCCTCAATCTCTCCTGGATTGCATTAAAGCTGTCGGAGAAATGGGCTGGATTTGCTGGGTGAACCCGTTTTCTGGACGGCAGGGGGTGGAACTCCCATTACCTTCAGATGAGTTTCCTACTGTTATTGTTTCTAGGTAGATGAGCAAAGGCTGTCAAGCCATTATTGTAATGACTACAGATTTGACTTCACTCTGAGAGGCCTCAGTTGACACAGAAGTCTGATCCAGCAAAGGCCAGTGGGACACAGCGGGTCCGACACATTCAAGTGCCTTAAGTGTCTATAATAACCTCACTCATTCCTCCCAACAGTTAAGGAAACTTGGCAAATGTACATGTTTGGCGGGCAACATTTTTTTTTCACGTCATACACAAACACTCAACACATACAAACACAAACACTGAAGTCCCTCATGCTCCACCTAACATGAATAATGCCTGTGTGTCACTCACACCAGACTCAACACTGTTTACTTTCAGCACTGGCCAAACACCCAAGGAAGTTTTTCGATGGTGTCAGCAGTGGGATGGCAGGCTGCAAAGGAGTTGAAGTGCCAGAAGGTAGAACTGGTTTGCATTCTCAGGAGGATAAGTCAGTTTTATCCAAAATGGCAGATGGTGTAGATGTGGAGCATTTTTGTAAATATTGACTACTGTATGTGTTACTTTTTTCCTCACTTATTCTGGCACTTAAAATAAACACCTGCTGTCAGACAAAGCAAAACCTCCGGAGAAAACAGACACGCCCCTCACCACGACACGAGGTGTGACGGCCGCGGGTCGATGTGCGTGAACCGTTTCTGAAGGCTGTCGATTGCCCACCGCTGTTTGGACCGTGCTGCTCTTACACCCTCATCGAGAGACCTGAAAGAGCTGCCACCTCAACATTCTGATTCCTCTACATAATCCAAGACGTCTGTGGCTGTAATCTGTGCGAAAAAAACGCGGGAACTGCAGCTGCCTTTTCCTTCGCTGCATCCAAAGGCCACATTTGTCCTTCCGTTTGGAATTAAGCAGCAAATTGTCCAGCCCACCTATAGGGCCACATATGATTTCCCCTTATTTCCCAAGATGCTATGCAACTTGGGAACACCTGAATTTCCTGCTGTTCTGGTTACTGGAATTTCATGGTTTGTTTATATATATATACATAGGTGCTGAGCTCACCAGCGATGACGAAGAGGTGTAACAAAATGTAGTCGCACTGGTCGTACATCTATCCAGCTGACGTCCTTAACCGCTTATCTCAGTCAGGGTCACAGAGCTGCAAATCATGGGGTGCTAGGCTAGGAAACTAGTCCATCACATGGTATCTCACCTGCACACACAGAAACACATACACACACTGCAGGCAATTTAGTGTGACCAATAAACCGGAAACACATGTCTTTGGACCTTTCAGAGGAAACTGGAGGCCCCTCCCAGAAACCCACACAGACATGGAGAACATGCAAGCTCCACACACCGAGCAGGAGTCTAGGCACACAGATTTCCATTAAAATTTTGACACACAGCTTTGTGCAAATAGTAACATGTTCATATTGGTGAGGCCAACAAAAGCGTTATTTGCCATTAACAAGCGACCACCTTTAGCCCCCTGCGACTCCCTCCCAGCTCTTTTTTTAACCACTTTTCAGAATCCATTTTATACAAGGATTGCTGGGTTTGCAGTTTAAAGTGTCCCCAAGGGCGCCATTTTAGGCAACTTAAAAGTGAAATATTTGCCTGTTTATGAGATGCCTGGTTCAGCTGATGGAACCGAGTTCAGAGGTCTGTGTCGGCAAGGCTTCCTGGCGCTGCAAGAGTTTGGTTTCCCGTCCGAGACTCAGACAGCCTCGCTGACTTCCTGTCATTTTCTAACACGTGTTTTCATTTAAGCAGCAATAGGTGCTAGAAAAGTGCAGGAGAAAACATGTGGGGGGGAATAGGCACGTCAGCAGAAGCTCAGGTGCGAAGAGGTGAGTCGCTGCCGATGGAGGAGAGATGAGAACAAAGCTGAGTCGCACAGAACAGCTTTCAAAGGGTCTCTCCGCACTTCTGTCCTCCTTCCACGTGGTCAGCAGTGGGGGGGTTTATCACGGACCCCCACTTTGGTGCAGCAAGTGCCTGGTTTTATCAGCGCGACAGTGAACGCTCAACAATCAGCTCATTCTAGAAACTTCCCTTAAACTATTAAACGTACAGTGAACCTTCCAGAAGAGAAATGGTGTGAAACTAGTGCTTCTACCGCTGTTCATCCCTGCAAAAAATGTGAGGAAAGTGGGTAATAAACACACGAATCCTAAAAATTAGTTTTTATAAAACTAATTTACTTTTAATAAATAATTTTGCGGCAGTAGCAGGGTTGTGGGACAGCAGGTGGCGCGGCGGTTAGGGCTGTTGCCTTGCAGGGGGGGAGGCCTGGGTTTGAATCGCTGACCCTACTGTAATACCCCTTGTCACAATACTTACCCTGCTGCATACATGGGTAAATCAGTGTAAGTTTCATGGTACAAACCCAGCAGTGTAAGTCAGTTTGCCGAAAAAGGAATAAATGCAGATGTGTTGACATTACGACGCATGTACAGTTCTTCTGAGGATAAATGTAAGTTCTCCTAAAACACAGGTGACGACTGTAACTCAGCCAGATGATGTGTGTGACAGTGAACAGCTCCGCTGCACAGCAGGTTTTTGGTCCCGGCCGGCGGGCCGCAGGGATGAGAAGATCCGCAGATGTTAGAAACTCTTCTGCTTTAAATGAAGAGTCACGGGAAATAGAGCGACATCGTTATTCACAACTGTAATAATAACAGCATTCGGCGCGTGTCTCTGCTCACGTTATTAAATGTTCCTAATGTGAAAAGAATGGACTGAGACTCCAGTGGAGAGAAACAGCTTTTCACAGCCACAGACCACCTGTTGCTCTCTGTGGAAACACACAGAATTACCGCGAAGAGTCGTGGAGAAGTCGGAGACGCGGGGGACAAGGTGCAGCGCGTGCACGTCTGCCTGGACAGACGTGGTGGTGTGATCTCTCTCTCTCTCTCTCTCTCTCTCTCTCTCTCTGTCTCACACACACACACACACACACACACACACACACACACACACACACCTCCGGTGCTATGAGCTCCGCCCAGTGATGTGCAGTAAAACACACGGGGTGGCGAAACGTGTCGGTGCTGATCGAGTCCCACTAGACGTTGCAGGTAGAGGGTCCACGGAACCGAACGCCGAGTCGCCGATCGGTCCTCGGCCGGAGGGCGAGAGCTGCTCTCGGTGTCCGGCGGTCCGACTCCGGGATTCCGAATAAAGTGACACCTTTCGGAGCGACGTGAGAGCGCGGACATTGAGGTGGGTTGTGTGTGTGTGTGTGTGTGTGTGTGTGTGTGTGTGTGTGTGTGCGTGCGTGCGTGCGTGCGTGACCAGCACGACTAAACAGGTTCTGCAGACCGACGCTGTCAAACTTTCAGTAAAATGTTCAAACACGCGACGGTGTTTCTGGACGTTTCCACAAGAATCTAAGAGCCCAGTAAAAAAAAAAAAAAAAGTCTTGGGGCGGGGGACCACTAGCTGACCACCGTTTGGTCAGTCCATATCCATGACTATTACAGCCTGTTTTCTGCAGGAGGCTCGACTGGTTTTCCTCAGGTGACCAAACAGCATCTGGGCTGCAGTAAACTTACAGTTTCGAAGTCATCATCCTGGTGTGATGCTCAGTGTTAAATTCTCACTCACTGCTGTCCTGATCAGTGTTAAAAATAAAACTCATCCTCCCTGCATGATGCTGTGAAGGGTGCTCACTTTGCTTCTCTACCTGCAGAAACACACCACTGGTACCAGCTAAGGTGGGTCTGACTTTCCTCTGACCACACTCTTCCCATTTTTCATTTCCTTACAACACCTGGAATATATTATTCTGTGTGTGTGTGTGTGTGTGTGTGTGTGTGCGTATATATATATATATATATATATATATATATTTTTTTTTTAACTGTACCCGAGGTGGGGTATTTTTCTTGTTTTAAAGCAGTGGTTCTGAACCATTTCGACCACAGTTCCTCAACCAACTGCTCAGGTATCCTCTAAACAGGGTTAACCTGTTAGCAATTTGAATTTAGTCTGCCTTAGGTGTCAGGAACATGTGCTTTTACACTGTGTTCACAAAATGAGGACAGTGGGGAAAATTAAACAAAATCATGATATAATTAAATGATTTACAGTTTGAGAAACTCTGCCGTGAAAATCCCCAAACTTCTACCACTCCACCCCCCCCCCCCATAAAAACACATTTAAATGGTGCCGAACCATTTGAAAAAAAGGTTTTGTCCAAATGACTTTGCAGTTCACTAAAAACTGAGCAAATGAAAAATGCGCCATATTGGATGCAGCCCCTGAGGTTCCACCTTCTGTGCCTCAAGGTGCCCCCCCCAGGGTTCAGGGACCCCTCTTTGAGAAGTACAGCTTTAAATTGTTGGCAAAGTAAGTGTGAATCCCCTATTTTGACTCCCTGTCTGTTTCTGCGCTGACAGTCTTTTTTTCTGGGATCAGGAGGCATAGAAACTGGATCAACATCAATTATAATACCACGTTCAACCGACCGTGCTGTTGTCGGTGAAATATAGTATGCCACAATATTTTCCCCACATTATTTGACCCTTCCGTTGAAGTGATGTTACGAAACGATTTATGTAAGTTGCCACGGATTGGAAATCAATGTCATTTTATAATTAAGTTGCTCAAAATGAAGCTGACGGTTTTGAACAGTTTATAAAGGAGATATGCTGGGGCCGCTGAAACCCTGGACATTGATATAATTAGTGATGCGTTTCTGTAACATCTTCTCTCCATTGTGCTCCAGTGCTAATGGACCTCTTTGGAGTGCAATTAGATGCCACCTCATCACCCTGGTGAGATGAGACACACTTTACTCCCTGCCCTCCCTTCATCATAGATGGATCAGACCATCCCAAGACGTGAACCTTTTAGAGGACATGCTAGTTTTAACTACTCTTCTGACTGGTGCCCTCAGCAGCTAACAGCACATTTTTATTCTGTATCTCAAGTGCTGACAGCTCAGAACTGCTCCTGGTAGACTTCCAGTCTGAGATGGTGTCAGAGCAGCTTTCTGGCTCTGGGCACCGCAGACTCTTTTGGAAATGTAGCGCGCCCACGCTTTCTGCATTTTGGAACCAGCGTCTGGAGCAGACTGTGAAGTGTTCTGAATGGGTTCTGCCTTCTCAGGGGTGTAAAAGGCCGCCCCTGCTGAGTTGTACCCGTTGCCAGGTTACGGTGCCTCTGGACGTGAGGCGGGGCTGGGCCTCGGTGCGAGACGGTGAGCAGTGAGGAAGGGGGTACCCTGGGACTCTGGTGCATCACGACGAGAGGCTTGCGGTCTCGCTTGCCCCGTCGAAATGATCTCCTGCGTCTTTATGCAGAGTAAACCGCAGATCGTGTTGAAGTTTCCATTATTACATTCTTAAAATACGGGCGGAACACTGGGGAAAGCGGCTGACGGCAGGGCTCAGTCCGCTCTTTATCATTGTGTGTGTCTCTCAGAGGTTGTCCAGGGACCACGTGTCAGAAATATGCTGTTGCCTACAGGGTCACAGTGATTTCTACATGTGGAAGGTGCCGTTTGGCCCCAGTTGCGCCGACGAAACTTGGCCCCGTTCACGGCCATTTGGCAACCCCGTAGCCCGAACTTCCCACGGCAGCGATTAGCGAGTGTTTGTTTGTTTATCCTGTTGCTTTTAATGACTGCTGTTTGATACGCAGCAGTCCAGCTGTTGCGCTCAGAAAAGCGCCTCACAGGCACGCGGACAGCCGATCAGATTAAGCGCAGCTTGCCTTTGGCCCCTGCTGTTTGCCCGCCAGTAATCGTGCGTTCGGGGTGTGTGGCTTTGCAGCTGTTGAAAGAGAGATGCCGCTCGTGATGGGCAAACCTTGTCTCACCTCGCTTTCAATGGGTTCTCGCGCACACAACAGATGGGCCAGATGCTCATTTCCTGCTCTTTGTTTGCTCGAAAATAGACTGGCTTTTGTACCAGTTTCGGGACACAGCAGGTTCTCCTCCGGTTTGCTTGCGATGGAGGCCAACCGTGGCTCCTCCAGGTCAGCTTGCAGAAGCCGCGACTCCCCCGTACCGTGGAGGACGCTGTCCTGAGTGCACGAGCTTGTGCCCCGACGTTTTGGCAGGACCCGCCTGCATGTGCCCGCCAGCGGAGGAGAGCGGCTCTACGCTCTGTCTTTATGGGGATTTTCTCTACACGTTCTGTCCTCGATTTTCCAGACCTCGACGTTGCAGATTTCAGATTTCGTGGACAGTCGCTAAAATATTCCGCAGAAGAGCCAGGAAAATGATACATATTGAAAAAACCTATTTGTAAGCATAATATAAGGGAGGATTTGTTTAAATTTAAACTCAACAAATAAAGTAATGAAGGTGGTGCAGCACCCCAGTTCCCCTTTAGCAGCATTCTGATCGAGCCGTACCAGTGCGTTATTCGCTGTTTTTTGCGCATGATTCACTGCTGTGTGTATTTAATTATAGTGCTGACTTTATTTCATTTTATTAGGCACATCACATGTCCATTAAATTAAGTTATAAAAACGTTACTATCGTACACAGTGCATTACTACAAAGGACCGTAGTAAAAAATATTACGCTTCAATTTTGGCTTTGATTTTATCATATCTGCCCCCCCCCCCCCATATAGTCCAGAAATTCGAAGATGTACTGTATTATAAAGTACATTTTGTGCTCTTACACATCGGTACATGTGCAAAATGACAACAAAGTGAACCTTGAACCTTGCTTGTCATACATATTCGTTCGTTCTCAATAACTGCTTCTCTAGCGCAGATTCACCGTGGTCACATTATCAGTGTTGCCTGATAATGTAGTTTGATTAAACTAAACCAATAGCCAGTAAGAGCAGCATCGCACGCAGTTACTTGCATTATCCACTACGCCACCTGCTGGCCTGATTTGTGCGCGTCATTCCATCTCCTCTGCTCTACACAGTGTCTGAACAGGGTTTGATAAAGATGAAGACGCGTGTCATGCTGTGTGTTTCACTCTGTCTTCATTTCACACCTCTGACAGTCATCAGCTGGGTGTCCTCCTTGGGCTCTCGCTTCATTTCTCTCGATGAAGGGGATGTGACTAAGCGCTGGAGATGTTGCTCACCTCGGCCCTGTGGAAGCTTTGGAGTTTGGTTTCCTGCATGTTCCAGCGTGTGGTGCTCCCGGTGTTCTCGTGCGAAGGAAGGAAGTCGGCGTCTCGTGAGATCCTACGCACTGAGCACAGGCCTGTCTTCCCAGCAGTACCTCAGTAGGGTCGCTTAGATAGGCATGTGCTAAAGCTTTCCAGCCCCTCTCTCAACACACCAGCTACAAGACCCCCTGCAGCAGAAATGATTAACGTGACCGCAGTCACTGAGCAACTTGTGCAGTTTCGTCCTGCGACCATGTAGAGCACCTTCTCCATCTACACACTGTACCATACTAGTTTTTACATATAAATGCACATAAAGTGTGCATCTGTGTGTGACATTTATGTGTGTAACAGTGTGTATTACATGTTGCGCACTTGTGCATTTGTTACACACACACACACACACACACACACACACACACATGATGCCGTGCAGATGGTTTCTACTGTGAAAAGTGTAATATTGTACAGTGTGTATCTTAGCGTGATATAAGTGTGTTCTCTGCTGATCTTATTAAATCTGCTTGGAGCAGAGAAACAATGTTCTGCAGCAATGCTGCTTGTTGTACAGTTGGCCGTGTTCTGAATGGTCCCGCTCAGCAAAGATTTGAGCTTCCGTTCTCTCGGAACCGCTTGCCAAAGTCAACATTGCTTCTGAAGTTAGTTCATGTGCTGCTGATGTAATGTTTTTTTTTTATGTGTTTTATTTTTACTCACAAAAGTTTAGTGTGTTGGGCATCTGGGTAGCACTGCTGCATCACAGCACCTGCACTGGTCAGACCGGGTTCAGATCCAGCTCCATCTGAGTGGAGTTTGCATGTTCTCCTCGGGTCTGTGTTGGTTTCATTTGAGCGCTCTGGCTTTCTGCCACAGTCCATAGACATGTGTCTCAGGTTAACTGGTACCTCTGTCTTACCCGTAATGTGTGTATGGTCACATTTAAACCTGATTTTATTCAATGTGCTTTCTTCTGTCTGTGATGAAACGGTCAGCAGTGTGGCCAGGTAAGTGAAGATGAGTGGATCTTTATAGCTGGTTGCCAGCAGTGGGATGTTAATGTCCTTTCAGGAGTGGGTATGGATTCTGATGGAGCATGATGGGCAGTTGATAATGGACATGGCCCTAGGGAAAAAGCTGTTCTTTGACCTTGTTATCTGCCTTTTCTTGGCTCCATATAATTTCTCAGAAGGAAAGGATTAAAATATGTGATGTTCAGTGTGGAAAAGGGTCTGACTTGATTTTGCCTGCAGACTTTCTTGTCCTGAAGCCTAGAGGTGCTGCAGTTTGGGCAGCTCACAGTGACCATCTCTGCTGAGCACCTACTGAGCTATTTGCGCTTATTTACCCATCTATACAGCTGGGTGATTTTTACTGTTTTTCATTTCAAGAGGTCAAAGGTCTCTTGCTGGGAGTCACTTTCTTTCTCTGTTGTGGATTCAGGGGTGACTTCAATATTGAGCGGAACTATCCTGCTGGAGGTGATGTGTTTGTCCCTGTGTCTGCAAACTGTGAACGGTGACCTCTGAACTATGAGACACACATCTTGCCGTCCGCATTGTGTGTCACTGTATTTTATTGGTGATGTGAGGCCTTATATTTAAAGTTAAATCTTTAAACATTTAAGTCGATAACTAATCTCATAACCCACAGAGTTTAGGTATTCCACTTAAAGTCCATGTAAGGTCTGATTTATATGTGTCTCCTTCCCCACAGGAAGTGCCAGCTGTGTGAGGAAGTGAACACAACAGGTCAAGTTCACCTGCACGTGTCAGAGACCCCCTGGATAGGTGGGCAGGATGGAGACATCACCTCCTGCAGTCTGACCAGCTGAAGGTGCTTCTGTCACCGGTCTCAGAGGAACACTGAGCCATACTTGTCGTTTCTGTCCTGAGACACCTTTCAGCTACACTTGCTGGCTGAAGTCACCCCCCACGGCTGAGGGGGAACCCGTGCTCAACCTTGGGAGGAGCCTTGCTGAACCTGTGGAACCTTGAGGTTCTTGACATCCAGCATCTACTCAGAAATGAGTTCCCAGCATCACCCAGGTAAGAAAACCACCCGCTGTACTCTGTCCACTGGGTTCTGGTAAACTGCATTGTACCTCATTTCTGGGTTCTGGATTTAATAATGAATAACATGTATGTGTGAAAGACATGAAAACAATCGTATCCAACATGGGAAATTGTTGTACTGCAGGTGAAGCTTCATGAACCCCTCGTATGATTCAGTATTCTAACATGAATGTTGTGGGACCATGTTGTTACCCAGTGTGCAGTCTGTGGGGGTCCTCAGTGGCCCCTTTAGCAAAAGCCTCAAAAGTGACACATCAGAATGAGACAGTTTGAATTTCTCTGAGTGTCACACAAGGCAGAACATGGGGAGCTGCTGTTATTTTTCCTCTTCACTCATTTCCACTTTCTGCCAGAAGAGGAGGTGTGATGTTTTGTCACTGGTGACAGGTGACAGGCTTGGCAATGAGGATCAGCTGACGGTCGGTGAGAAGGCTGTTTAGTGACCTAAATGCTGGTGGCTATGTGGTGAGCTGAAGGTGAACCTCAGTGGTGTCGCCGGTTCACTGGACTAATCCAAGGTCATTTACTGTAAAGGAGCTCCTGTCTGGGGTTTGACTGCTGGTCATCAGTAAGGGACCAACATGCACCTGTTCTTCAGAGATCTTTCACTTTTACACTGTGTAATGTTTAAGCATCAGAAACACCCCTCCACTCCAAGTGGCCCCAAGAGGGCAGCTGGAGCAAATTAATTTAAAATGAAGTAGAAATGAAAATGGCTGAAAACAAAAACTCCTGTTCAATGCTGATTGTTGACTGTTGTCGTTCCATAAACATGAGCAGCGTTTGTCATCTTGTTATTGATCACCAGGGATACCGTACACAACCTGTAAACCCTGTGGAAGTGAGCTGAATTAGTGCTGGTCCCACATTCCTGTTAATATTGGTGCTCTTTACTGCCATCTGTTGGCTCGGGGGGTAAACAGCTGTACAAGTATAGAAAACGAAATTAAGCGTAAGCAAAAAATGTTTGAAAATGTGCAACCCAACTTTTGGAGCCTGTGTACAGTGCTGAACCTGAAGCTCCTGTTTCATTTGGTCTTTTTAATGGCTGTCAGACAGATCTGATGTTTTTACTTATTGTCTCCTTTAATTCTTCTCTGCACGTTCTTTTTTATTTCTCAAAAATGGTGAAGACGAATGTTCCATGGAACAAAAAAGTGAACTTTCGGCTTAATTCCATTGTTTTTATTTTCTAGCCTCTAAGAAAGCCGTCTTGAACTCATTCAGCTCCTTTGTTTCAGGACCGAAACCCCCAGTGGTTCCTGCCAAGCACACAAAGCCGAGTGGCTCAATGGGCACAATGGTATTTTCATAAGTGCTTCAAGTCTCTGAAATAAGCTCTTTCTTCCTTTGCGCATTTTATGGCTGTCAAATACCCATAATCCACCCGTTATTTTGGAAAAATCCTGTCAGCGGAAAAAGGGATATGGAGGTGGGTCACGACTGTGAGCAGAGTAGCAACGTTTGCGAGGCTCTCTCTTCTTTTCCATAAGCACCACGTGTAACCCCCCCCCTGCCACCGCCCCCCAGGGAGACCAGTCACAGTTGTACTCGCATATTTAAATTGATTTTTATGATACTGATGGGGTGGCTGATAGCAGTGTGTCCACAGCTGATGTAATAGTGCTGCGATCTTAGGGATATTGATTCCATTCCTCTACAAGTTTTCCTGTTGGTAAATAGAAGGCAAGCCCATAGAGAGAGAGAGAGAGAAAGTGTGTGTGTGTGTGTGTGTGTGTGTGTGTGTGTGTGTGTGTGTGTGTGTGAGAGAGAGTCCTCATCTCCATGTCTCTTTGATGAACCAGGTTTAATTACCTGGCCAGTGAGGGCTGAGAGTCACAACCACTGTGAATTTGGGCCAAGCATGCACCTCTGCTGTTCCCATCTTCTGTCCCCCCAGCAAACAGTGTGTTCTTTGTTGCCCCGGCAACAGCCAAACCGGTTCATTTCTGGCCTGATAATGGGCTGCCGCTGATTTACCAGTTCCTGATAAAGTGCGTCACTGTCAGCAGGGGTATTGTCACCCGTCCCTCTTGCCATACTCTCACTGGCTGCCTGCTCAGTCACCCTGCATAGTTAAGGGACGGCAGGGTAATTCCATGGATAAAGTAAGCATACCGGTATTTTAGTTGAAAAATAAAAAAAAAAGTCGAGGTGACGTCTTTCTCTCGAGACAATCAATTTCAGCCAGCGGGGCTGTACACGTGGACAGTTTTTATGACTGCCCCTTAAGTGACCGTCTATTGGAACAACCAGAGAGACCAGCGCATTGCGATATTATTTTAATACATTTTGCAGAAAAACAAAAATATTTCTTAAAAATCTGTAAAGTAGAACCCAATTTGTTATTAAAAAAATCACTGTTTTTCAATATTTGAAGTGATGCACTTGCATTAACCTTTTAAGGATAAAAAAAGCACAGCATCATGATCATTATTCATTTTCATCCTGAGTGGTCAGTTAGTGAACAGAATGAAACTCAAATTGTCAAAAACAATGAATATTTAAAGTGATTTCTAAGCACTCAACTAAACATGTTTAATAAAAAATTTTGCTCACAAACAAAAAGATTAGTGTCCCGTCAAAATGATTTTAAAAGCTCACATAAGTGTTACATTGTGTGGGAATTAGTGGATATTTTACACAGCATTTTTAAACACCAGTCAGTCGCAGACAGTCCAGGTGATTGAGGATGAGCTGCACGTCACTGAAGATCATAATGCTGCTCCTCAGGTGGAGTGCTTGGAGCTTCAGGTGTAAACAATGAGAACTTAAGTCTTGTGAGGCTGTAGTGTTTTCTGTGTTGTTGTGTGGAAGGTAAGGGGCTGTTGCTGTTTCGGAAGATGCTCACAGTACCGTCGCTTTCAGATGCCAGTTAACAAAAACACACCCATAAAAAACAGTGGTGGGGAACAGAGAGCAGGCAGTGAACACAGGACAGCACAGTTGGCAGGGGTTCGAGGGGCACAGCAGAGCTGCAGCTCTTTAACTCCTGTGAGTCACACAGAGCATTTTTGTGTGTGTGTGTGTGTGTGTGTGTGTGTGTGTATTTACAAGCGCTGCCTTGACACCCCCAGTCTGAACGTCCTGAGTTACATAGAAAACAGCTGCGGACCGTATGGTGGCTGCGGAGCCTCGGAAATTCCTTCCCCCACAAACACGTTTACAGTCGACTTTGACGGCTTCATTTGGGCTGTAGTGTCCCCAGGAGGCCCCAGGATGGAGAGAGCTGCTGCTGCCTTTACCCAGGATACTCTGCTTCCAGAGACTACCTTCTCTTAGCAGTGGCTGCTGTGCCAGCCTGTCTGTTAACACTCCCTCCTCAATTCAGGATGCACGGTTCTGTGACTTCCAAGGTCTTTTTCCCCAATGAAATGAGGGCTGTTATCTGTTCTGTCTCCGTCTTTAGTGGCCCATTCATCTCCCACAAAACAGTTCCACCATCCACGCCTGGATTTTTCTGGAGAGCAGGCCACTGAGTGACATTTCCTCCCTAACCATGGTGGGCAGGTTGGGTCTGTGCGCACACGCCTGTGGTGAACATATTTACTTATGCACAAGTGTGTGTGTGTGTGAAGGAGCACAGTTCAGGTTGAGCTTTTCTATTCTTGTCCTGATCCCAGACCGTACTTAGGAGCCACGTTCGTCCCTTTTAAATCTTTCCTCCTTTGGAGGGAAGTGGTGGGTATTTTTGCCTAAACCGATCAGGTTAACGTCCTGAGAAATGACAATAAAAGGTTTTTGATATATTTTTGGGAGGTTATCGGCACCCAAAGTGCAGTATCCTTTAAAAGCGTACAATGCCCTGTTTAGGTGCGTTAGGACTCAGTGCTGCAGCTTGTATGGGGGGGTCACACTAAAGAACACATCCTCTAGAGTGGACAAAAATTAATGGCAGGATCTCGGCTGGATAAATACCTTTCCCAAGGGTGTAACGGTTCCATCCCTTCAGAAAATGACATTTGAAAGTTTCTGTCTCGAAAGCAGTTCCTGAACGACCACACCAGGCCGATTACGCGGTTTGCTCGGAATCCGTCCTCGTGGTTAACAGCGCCACGCTGCAGGTCGTGCTCCTAGAAAATCGCGGCTCATCCAGTGGGTGGGATTTCGGGCCTCTCTGTTCAAGATTTAATAGACCCCATTAACATGGGGACACACACAGCCTACGTTTTTTTTTTTTAAACAGCGGCGAGTTTCCACCGGTGGCTGCATTTAACTGGGTTCTTGCTTCGGTGGCAGTTGCACCAGACATTACAGGTCCATTCTGTGTCAAGAGGAAAAGAGGACTCTTCTGCCATTGTGTTCTGGGTGAAATGCAGCAACATCCTACGGTGCTGTAGAGACTGTTGGGAAAACTCTGTAGGTAGGTGATTCTGGGAAAGGGGCTGATGGGACATACAGGCCTCCAAGCACCTGAAGGACCATCCAGTTCCACATGGATCATCCCACATGCTTCTCTTCACCTCTGGGCTTCCTATTCATCCCTACCCTTCTTCTATTGCTGAATAGCAGCCATAAAATCTAATATTTTATACATTTTTGTACATTTTTTACCCCCTTTTAGGTCTGGGTCCACAGCATATGCAGGATAAAATTTAGCAAAAAAGTTGTTTACAGGATGTGTGCCACTGAGTCCCCGATCACACAAATGTCACGCTGCCTCAACACGGCAATAAGGCAGAAACACAGCGCGTGTACAGTTATATTTGTAGTGTGATTTTTCATAAACAGTTTAATGACGTGCATAGTTTAAATGTTTACAGTTGCAGCCCTCCTTGTGGCTGCAGAAACCAGCGATACAGGAAACCGTTATTTATTAACTGAGATATCTACACACATCAAAAAAATCGAAAAAGGAAGTTTTAAATAGTGTAATGAAACAGTTTGTAAAGTCCCTCAGCATCAAATCATTCCCTCTTCCCTTTTGCTTCAGCCAAATTTATTATCATTAATTTTTCGGCTGCAGTACGCGCATGTACTCCTGGTCCTATGAAACTTGTAATAATTTTAAATCAATAATAATCACTCAAGCTATTCAAGTACAACAGCTACTTTGTTGTTATGCTATTTCTTTAATACCTTAATTTGCTTTTTAGACCTTCAAATTTAAAGTAAACCCTTTATGCTAGAAGCCACTGCTAGAGCTGGGTCCCTCCCACAGGCAGAACCTGCAACCGTGAAACCGGCACGTTCTGCAGGAGTTCAGGGTCGATTCAGTTTCCTCTCTTCCCCGGTTAACAACACAGCGTCACGCAACCCCTATGCCGTGTAAATAAAGTGTGTTTAACCCACCCAGGGCAGTTCTGTCCTTTGAAGATATTACACGCAGGGTGTTGAAAGGGTGCCGGAGCGCCTGTTAAAACGTCGAAAAGCTTTCGCTGCCGTATGCTCTGTCTGCAGCGGAACAAAAGCCGCGTGGCCCCCAGCACATCGAACCCCAGGCCGGCGTGCCTTGGAGGAGGAGTGGTTCAAATGAGAGCTTGTCGCTGTAATTGCATGAAAGGCTGTCCTGTGCCGCTCGGCCCCGGGGCCTCAATGCCAGGAAGTGTCAGGCGACGGGGGCCTAATTGCCGGTTCGACTGTCTTTCCCGTAACAGGAACCAATTTCTAATCTGCCTCCCTGACTGAGCACAGTGCGGTGAACGTGGTCCACCGTGATCTGTAACTCATAACTGAGGATCTTTGCAATTCGAGCTCATCTTTTTACATTATTTTGTCGGACACTTTCTTCTAAGGCAACTTGTAATGTTAAACTGCATATGCTGATTTCCCCATTTATACAATACGGTAATGTTTACTGTATCAGTTCAGGTTAAGTACCTTCATCAAGGAGGTGTAATTTGCACCTGGACCATCTGATTCAAAAGGCAGTGGCATTAACCGCAACGCCACCTAGTGATCAATCATGAGCCGTGTAGTAAAGTGTCCTTTAAAGTATGATGCTACTGTTGTTTAGACAAATATTCCGGTTACTGTGTGTCATCTTCGACTCGGAAACATGTCATTTTTCATAAAGTATACGGTGCGGATCGTTTTCTGCTGAATGCCATCTGCTGACCGTATGGTGCCATGTCCAAGCAGTCTAGCCAGTCTTCTAGTAGCATGTTTGCTTTTAGGAGCATTGCTGGATCATGTCTGGACCATGAATGAACTGAGGATGGACCATGGGGGTTTAGTGGCTGCATCATGGATGAACCCCAGCTGGCCTCTGCCCAGAGGGCTGAAGCCGTGTTGATCCTTGCATGCCCGCTGGCCCTGTTCTTCATTTTATTCTGTATTTTCCAAGCTTCCTGTGGCTCTGACCAAACGGTCCTTAATGAATTTGCCCTTTAAGAAGTGGCGCTCTCTGTAGGTGTCGGATGTGAAGAAACCTGCTCGCCGGGAAGTGCCTCAGGTTAGGAGGGAACAGCCGGGTTTGTGGGCAAAAAGGGGCTGGTCACACAACCTGCTGCCACAGACACAGGCCCCAGGGCTCCTCGGCTCAGAAATGCACAGCAGGTGCTTGTTTTGAAACAAAAAGTGAAAGTCGTTGTTTGCTATTTGTTCAGTTTGTGCACCTCCACGGCTGCCATGCTTGGGTAAAATGCTTTGGTGACGTGTGCTGGGTTCCAGAAAAGCTCAGTGCCAGCACACGATCATGTAGAGAAAAACCCAAAGCCGATAAAGAGGGCTGTCGGTGGACCTCATTCTGATCCCGACGTGTTTCTTTTTGGTGGTTTCCATCTTTTTTGATGGGGGGGGGGGGGG
>UFQX01001444.1:25372-61772 GCA_900497675.1 Arapaima gigas | reverse complement strand
ACACACACACACACACAAACACCCACACACACACCCACACACACACCCACACACACAAAGGATAAAAATGGATTTACACAAAGGTTTGATAAAAGCTGTATGGTGCGTTTTGCATAACTTATTACACATTTTATTTCACATTTGTGCTTCTGTATGAACACAGAGGGAGAAGGAAAAGCCCCCAGTGGGTGTGAGGATCTAACGTGGACATTTTCAGTGGATTTTAGGCGTTTTTCCATGTAGCACAATAACAATGTATTTTATAGAAATGATACGGGGCTGTGACGGTTGATAAACACACGGACGGCGTCTGAATAAGCGCCTGACAAAGGAACGGAAATCCAGCTGTGGAATGTGTGGTTACGGTTTTACGTGGGAAGACGTGAGTTTGACAGACGACAAACCGCCTGTGCTGTGATCGAGGCCCAGAGCCCGGAGGTGGGCAGGTCACCGTCGGGGGTGTCGCTGGGACCAGGAATAATTACGCAACAATAAAACATCATTTGAAACGTTAAAAAGTGCATTTCCTCCATTACAAACAAAGACAATAGAAACAAAATGAACAGTGAAAATAAGAAACTAAATAAGTAGTTTAACAGAGCTGAACATGTGAGTTAATGGGCCAAATAGCTGGTTGCTATGGTGAAAAAAAAGGTTTGAACACCGATTTAGCCTTTTATACAGCAGGGTCATTTTTACTGTATTAGTTCAGGGTACCTGTCTTCATCACAAGCACTACAGCAGGAGCTGGGATTCAAACCCGGCACCTTCAGCTGCAGGGCTCTGCCTTTAACCATTATGCCCCCTGCTGTCCGGCCACCGCTTTACATCTGGACCTGAACCACCTCACTGAGCTGTAAACCTTTTCTTCTCACAGTGAGAAAACANCCATTATGCCCCCTGCTGTCCGGCCACCGCTTTACATCTGGACCTGAACCACCTCACTGAGCTGTAAACCTTTTCTTCTCACAGTGAGAAAACACACGTGTGTGATCTGACTGATCTGTGTGAGATCTGAGTGTTGTGTGTGTGATGTGTGTGTGTGATCTGACTGATCTGTGTGGTCTGTGTGTGTGTGTGTGTGTGTGTGTGTGTGTGTGTGTGATCTGAGTGTGATGAGTGATGCGATGACTCAGTGCTGTCAGATCAGGAGAGGTGCCGTCGCTGTTATTCCTCAGCGCTGGTTTCAGTTTCTGGGTGAAACACTTCAGAGACGAGTTTGGACACCAAGTCATAAAAGAGCTGCGGATCAAGACTGCCTGTTTGCAGCTATAAACAGCGTTTTTAAAGCGTCCTCGTATGAAACAAAGCGCCGATGCCGATGACAGCGGGGAAGGGTGACACACAGTGTCAAACAGAGCCATGCAAGGCTCCTCTCACACGCACACACACACACACACACACACACACACACACACACAATGAAGGGCGTCCCCACTGGACTTTCCAGAGGAGTGGTGAGCAGGATGGTGGCGGTGAAGACAGGAGCAGCAGGAGGCAAATCGCCTGTGAAGGACCGACAGGCCGCGCTCCTGCGGCTCCTTCTGCGCGCCAGAGGATCCCGTTCGCCGTGTCGATCGCACAGACCGCACGAGACACGGAGCGAACAGACGCTCATCTCAAACACATCCTCACTTCCACTAAAGCAGGCTTGATAAAAACAGCTGGGAGACAGATTGCGATGTTAAAAAAAAGGAGAAGAGAAAGAATGCATCACAGAGTCTTTCAATA
The DNA here is from genome assembly GCA_900497675.1 of Arapaima gigas. NCBI lineage: Eukaryota > Metazoa > Chordata > Actinopteri > Osteoglossiformes > Osteoglossidae > Arapaima > Arapaima gigas. Next base: position 60,041 of record UFQX01001444.1, on the reverse strand, counting down.
ATAAAACCCATCTTGAGCTAAACCCAAAGACACAAGTGCGTGTAGGCAGAGCGCTGATGGAAAAGGACCACTTTTCAACCGGGACCCGGACCTGGCAGGGCGTCCTGTTTGGAGGCCTTTATCTGCAGACCTTGAGCTCAGTTTAACAGGCTCTCCTGCACCGCGGTACTTCCACGTGTGCTATAATCAGCGCGCTTCGGGGGCATCTTCATACAACTAGTCAAAGAGGTCCACCCACATCCCCCGTCTAATGGATCTCATTATTGCAGCCTATTTACATGGCATATTTATTCATGAAATGAAGTCGCAATTAAACTGGTCGAGCTTCCAAGGTGATTATGTGCACTTGCCTGCGGTACCGAGGCCTTTTCTTCATTCCGATCTCGCCCGAACTTAACGCTCTCGCATCTTACAGGGTTCAGCACAGAGATTGTATTTCACACCCTTTCCTCTCAGACCGCGTAGGGCGCTGTTTTGTTAACACGTACGTTTATGGTCAACGAGAAAAGGCCGTTTCGACGGCGACGGGTTCTTAAAAACGTCCCGTTTCTTCCAGCGCGACTTCGCCCTCAACATTTCTGCCTATTGTTTAGGATATTTCGGTATCACGGATTGTGCTGCCCTCTGGTTTAAAACAGGACTGTTGTATATTATTAATGCAGTATCTGCTGCGTTTTAGATCTGCGTTATACATTATATTATATATCCTACCTTATGATTCAGTGTGTTATCAGAATAGAGTATATTACTGTAATAATACTACTATAGAGCTCTACATTATACACTATAAGCGGCACTTTGATTTACTTTACAGGTCGTGCACTTGAGCATAATGGAGCAGTATAACATTGTGGCTACAGTATTACCGCATTATACCACAGTACAGTCGAACGTTACGACACTTAACAATGTTCCCTCGGAGACACGTGACGAAAATACGATACGACAAGAAGGCAGCGCAGGACCCGAAACACACACCTGAGCAACGCTGCCTTCCGCTGAGCCCCTGTCGAAACCTTCGATTCACCCTCGGGGCAGACCCCCCCCCCCGTGGCCTCCATCTCCCTTTCAGGCCCTCCCACTCAAACAGACTCCAGCGACTTTACTTCGCACCTTCGTTTTTCGCATCTTTTCTTCAAAACTCCGCACTAACGCAGCTCGGGGGCAAGAAACACACCGATAGATGAAAACGACGCGGCGCGCGGATACCGGGAGCCGACATCCGCGGCGTCCGCTGCTCCGACACACCGCCGGGCTGCGTCCGTCCGTCGCCGTGGAGATGGTCAGGCGGAGGAAGACACTGACTTTTCCGGCGCCTGTCAAACTCTTCTCCTCGGGAGCGACTTTGATGTCACGCGAATTAATAACGCAATTAAGTTATTGCCGCCCTGATTAAGCGACGCCGTTTGCGCGTTGGCGTGTTCAGGCACCGGCGGCGTCCGTGATGCGCGCCTTTTGGCCCGGTTGCCGTGCGTGAATTAATGAGGTGATTAGATGATTGGCTGTAATGACCCCGCGGCGCCACCCGCAGGCTCCAGCCTCAGAGGTGCGAGGGCGACGTCGCCGTCTCGTCGCGCCCCCGGGGCTCTCAGCTGCGGTCCGCGCTCATCGCCGCGGGCCTGACCCTGGACGCCCGGGCTCTGGGGAAATGCTAATGGCGCCGCGTCTGGCTGCGATGGTGATTGCGATCTCCGGGCCGAACCTCCCGAGGAGCGTCGCGCTGATTGGAGAAGTGCGTCGGAACAACAGCGTCGTTTATCTAGTCGTTCGCTTGTTTACTGTTTCAAGTACAACTAGTTCTCAAAGTTGTCGTCTCCTTCAGAACGCCGCCAGAGGCGTAGGATGAGGTGGCCCGGGGATTGGACCTTTCGCCATCCGTTTGACTGAGCTGGGTTCGAATCCCACCTCCTGCTTGCACTCACCCCGAACAGAGGCGGGAAGAATTACCCTGCTGTAGAGACGTGTAAAACAGAGTCACTCAAAGGGACCTCTGAGCACCACGGTGTCACCTCTCCTTGCCACCGTTTTCCTTCACGTCTCTTCCTGATCCCATATTTCTTACAAGTTTGACATTATAACACGATCGGTTTTGGCTAAACTCGCACTGACACCGAAAGAGCGTCTTCAGCGAAGGGCCTTTCATCGGTGCTTCGACGTACCCGGCTCTTCTGAGCTGTTAGAGCCTGAGAGCGAGTATTCGTATTCCATACGTTTGAGTGTCGGCAACAGCGGCAGAGTCACCCCCCCTTTACTGTGGGAAGACCGGGAGGGTCTTTAAAACCACTTACATTTGTTCATTTATCTGTCCCTTTTATTGAATTACGCTGATTTATACAGCAGGGCAATTTATACTGTGTCAGTTCTGGGGAAGTTTCTTTATCAGGGAAGGACAGCAGGACAGGGATCCGAACCCGGGTCCTTCGAGCGCAGGGCGGCGGCCCCACCCGCTCCGGCCCCTGCCGCCCTGATGAAGCAGCAAAGAGAAGAGGACAAGACGGCGCAGAGCGACTGCGCTGGGCTCCCTCCAGACACCAGGAGACACATAATAAATGTATATGTCTCTCCCATAAAGGCAAATTGCTGTCTTTTAAGCAAATTAGCATCATAAAAAAACATCGTAGGTGACAAATTGTTTCCTCTGGATCCTGGATTCAATGTGCTGCTAATTATTAAAGCTGTTCGTGTTCCTACACAGCGGAGCTGCATATGCGGAGTCACGTAGTGTTATTAATTTGAACGGTTTCGGCGCGACGCCGCGGTAACGGATCAGCCCCGCGTACAGGAACAAAGCACCGTGGCACCGAGACCTGTCAGCTCAGCTGCCGCCGCACGCGTGATGTATGGCTGCCCGGCCCCCCGCGAGCTGTCGTGTGGCTCGCACCCCACGGGCCCCTCTGTCTGAGCTGTGGAACATTCCAGTCCCCCCCGCAGGGCCTCTATCTGCGCCAACTACTATTATTACTATTACAGTATCTGCCTTTTCTCCAGCATGACTTACGACATCAAGCCGTTCACACTGATTTACCTGTTTATACAGCCGGGTGTTTTTTACTCTTTCAGGGCACAGCAGCAAGCGGGGGGGTTCAAACCCAGACCAGCTCCGACCTCTACGCCACCCGCTGCCCCCGGCGTGTGTGTTTCTGCGAGCGTCTGCGAGCCCCTTGATGGATCAGGTCAGTAGAGGAACAGGCTGGACATCATCTGTCAATGCGGCTGAGTTGACCTTTGACCTCTGACATCGCCGAAACATCACAAGAGCTCAACGCTGACGTCTACGTGCGGAATTGGACCCGCGATCCGGCATGCAGTAAAAAACAATGTGAAAATCAATGCGCGGTCCTATTTGCTGACCTCGGCACGGCTACCGGGCGACTGTGATGTCACCGGCGATGTCGACCAGCCATCACGATTTCGATGTTTCCCAACGCTTTTCGCTGCACGAATTCAGTCAGCGCGTCTCCGACAAAATGACACGTACACACGTACAGCTGTTTTTCTGACACCTCTGTTCAAAGCCGCTTTCAGGGTTAGGTGCACCACGCTACGCCGTGCACGTCGCCTTTCACCGCCAGGTAATCTGTACTGCGTCAGCGTAGGGCAAGTACCTCCATCAAGTTAGGTGGGCTTCGAAGCCAAGACCTTTGGATCATCGGGGTGTTACTGTTAAGAACCAGCTTCCCTTACTGGGCCCTCGGAGGGCAGGTGGCCAAATATTGAGATTTAAGCCAAAGTCGTTGACCCCTGGGGTTGACCCGAGCTCTCGGACTCCACCGCCTCGTCCGGAGAGCCGTCCTAATGGCCCTCGAGGACCTTAAAGAGAAGATGGGGTCTGAATGAAGAGATGTCGAGTGACATTTACATTGCGGGCGATCAATACGGTACAGCGCCCCCCGACCCCGGGCCCCTGCGATCACGCGGGCGCCGAATGAGATATCTGCCTTTGATTAGTTTGCCTTGAAACAATGAAGAGAGTCATTCCGCCAATGAGCCCCGTGGGGACGGACCATATATCTCCAGCGAGGAAATAAAGGCAGCGCCCTTAAAGTGGCGGCACAAGCACTTCCTACATATGGTCGTCTCCATCATGGAATAAGCAAATGAATTGCAGCTCCGATAGCGCTGAGGAGGATGAAATGTGTCTCACAATGGCTGGTTACGAATGGCTGCTTTGGCTAATGGTGTTTTCTTTGCTCAGGAAATGAAATATAATATCATTAAATAGAGATATGCAGAACAAAGTGTCAACAGATCCATCTTGGCGGCGTTTGCACGCCCTGCGTCTGCTGTCAATGTGGACTTATTATTGAGACGCTTCCTGTCAGGAGTCGGGGTATCGATCACCTTGCGACTCTTTGTCAGGGAAACCAAAAAAATAAAAACGTGCAGTAATTTGTCTTGGTGGGAAACTCGTCAAAACTCCGCGAAACGTCGCCAAGTTTCACCAGGCAGCCTCTCCCATGCGGAACACAGCGAGGAGTCGGCAAAGACGGCGGGATGGGTGGCTTTGGGGTCTAGTGTGTGTGTGTGTGTGTGTGTGTGTGTGTGTGTGTGTGTGTTATCTGGGCGACAGTCGCAGGAGCTCAGATCAGTCTGATTTCCTGCAGGGACCCACCAGACCTCTTGCACGTGCCGCGGGGGGACAACGCGGGACCCCATTGCCATGGCATCGAAAAGCTGCCGCTTGCATCGATCAGACTTTTTAAACAACCCGGCAAGGGTGGAATAAAGAGTCCTAAGAAGTGACTAAATGACAACGGTAACATCACAAAGAGGCCCTGAACGTATTCAAAGGTGTGTGACGGAAACATAAACGCGAATTTCCACGCAGTGTCCGAAGACAGCAGGTGGATAAACTGTGTGTGAGTGTGTGTTATGTACCGCTGTGGTGTACAGGTGGATAAAAACCCCGTTTGGTGTCATGTGTTCAACGCTGTAAATGCTGGTCAGTCCTATTTTGTCACTGTATGTCGCTTTAGAGAGAAGCTAAATTACAGGATGAAACTGTCAGCTTAGCTTTGCATCTGTGTGGATCATTTCATGTATTTTCCGTTCCCAGAGACGGACCCAGGGGGGTCTGGGGAAGCCGCCCCCACTTCGCCAAACACACGGCGTCCAGCCAAACAGCTCGTCCAGATCCAGGAGCGAAGAACTTTGCGGCGCCCCCCGGGGGGCAGGGCTCAGAGCTACGGTCACACCTCTGTTTGCATTTTGCTCACCAGCGATGACTGACGATGACGGTTTATTCTATCGAAACATTCAGCAAAAAGATTCTTTTTAAAAAAATTTAAACATGTATAAATAAAAAAATGAACAAGCTTGTCATCGAACGGTTCTGCATGTGGGAAACTCAGCTGAGTTTCTTCTTAATCCCCCCAGGTTTCTCACGGCCGTCTTTCTTCCCCCGATTCGCAGGGACACGATGGGCACATTGTTAAACTGCACCAGCGCCCTGCGAATTCGCATTACACCCAACAAGCGCTAAAATCCGTCCCGGGAATCCGTTACTGCACGAATATTTGTTTGGGGCAAATTTCTCTGTGCGGCACGGAGAGGAAGACAAATTACTTCTTCGCCTGAGAGAAACGGCGGATTCTACTGGTGTCCGCCGTGCAGGGGGTCACCTACGCAGGTACAGACACAGAAAATGCTTCAGTTTGAAACCTGGTTTGGAAGCAGCTCATCGCTCGACAGAAGATGGCTGCCTATTATCATTACATATTTGGACAAATTTCCCTGTATGGTATATAAATCCCTGCTTTTATGATCCAGATTTGTGAATTTCATTCTCCAGTGTTGCCCAGGGTGACCCCCCCCCCCCAAAAGGTTATTTTACCCCATTTTTTGGACTGCATTATGTTAACGTGAACCATCATTTAAAGTGATACTATGGATGAGTGACTTTACACTGATTTACCTGTCTGTACAGCTGTGTGGGTTGAGGATAAGTGCGGCTCCCCGCGCTACAGGACGGCGGCTCTGAGCCCTTCGCCCCCCAGATGTGGCTGAATTCAGACAAGTGTTTGTGGGAAAAGTCTTGTTAAAATTCAAGGGAACAAGTGCACATTGTATGAGGAATCATAATAAGCTTTGAAATGTTAACTGTACAAACAGAGGACTGTCCCGAATGGAGGGCTGACTTTAAAGATGCAGGTTACATTAATGGCTGGTGGACAACAGGACACAGAAACTTGGTTTATTCTTGTTTTTGCCCTCATTACTAAGCACACACTTTTTTAATGAAACAAAATGTCACAGGCCTTTTTTTACTACTCTGTCCAGGAGTGTAGATGTACTGCCACACACACACACACACACACACACACACACACACACACACACACACACAGTGATTTGCCCACTTATACAGTTGTGTAATTTTTACTGTCTCTGCAGGGTAAGAAGGACTGTGGATTCGAACCTGGGAACTGATCGTGCGAACAATGGATGCGCAATTTATATTTTGCATTCGATGTTATTGTTCTTCGTAACTAATCGTCTATAAAATCCGCCATTGAAAACCTATACGGCTCGGAAGCAGCGAAGGGAGTCTTTCATTTAATGAAATTCACATTTAAAACTTTGCCTTTCTGCTGCAAAGTCCAGTGTGGATTTTGTGCTTCTCTTGACAAACAGTTGGGACCCAAGACCAAGCAATGAAACTGGATGCAAGTTAACAGAAATATTACTGCTGATTATGGAATATATTTCTGCTTTGGCAGTAAAGATCTCAGGACTGGCATGGATTGGAAAATACACAGAGAAGAAGTTAAAAGCTGTCTTTCATAATAAAAAAAGAACTTTAAGACTCTGTTAGAAGAACAGCTTCAAAAGAAGATGTGAGACCAAGGAGAGGGCTGCGCGAATATTAAATATTACAGCACAGACCTTGAATTCCATTGCAGGTATTGCTCATTTTACTGAATTTTAATGCGGTTTTACACAGAGTTTGAAGCAGCAAAATCAGCTGTTATTTGGCACCTATGTGGGGTCTTAGGGAGGGCAGCTTATTGCTCACAGCTTCCACAAATCTAATAAAGTTACACAAACGTGAACTTGACCCAAAGTTTAAATCGGAGGAATATGAACATGTTGAAACGCATTTTTAATGTGTACATCCAGAAGTCTGCTGAGATTTCAGAAACCGGGAGGTCGTATTGAGGCCAGAAACACATGAACAGCTGAACAGGTCAAACAGGTCAGCAACTACTGCAGAAACCAGCGACAAGAGCAAAAACATTACAGATTTGTTCTTTTTCTGAAATGTTGTGGAAACTACGGTTCCTCTCAGCTCAGAGGAAAGCAAACTATTGCAGTAGATGTGTAATGGGCCACTTCACTGTGTGTGTGTGTGTGTGTGTGTTGTCATGAGAAGGAGTAACTGACAAGTGAAGTAATATCGTAGTTTTGTGTGACAGACCCCTCAGTTTCTATTTTTTAGCCCACGGAGAGATGCTGACCCTCACCAGGAGTTTTCCGGATTCACACTTTATCACCACAGAGACCATGTAGAAAATTCCACAGAAATGGGGAAAAAAAACATTTTTTCAAAACATTTCATATTTTGTCAATGAGGCATCGGCACATTTTACTAGAGATGAACAAAACATCTCAGAGGTGTCCAAGGAAGTTCATAACACTTAAATCCAGGTAAGGCAGGGTTCTACTTACATAACCAGGGTGATACAGGACCTCATCAGGTTGACATAGGACATTAACGGGGTGATAGCCAACATCGCCATAGTGACAGAACACACCGCAGGAGTGATACAGAGTGATGCCAAGGTGATCGGAGCCCCCCCCCCCCCACCCCCACTGAGAAGTGACTCACACATCACTGAGAAGTTTGCAGACTAAACTACTTACCCTGGTTTATGCAACAGGGTAATTTTTACTGAGCACCTTCAGTTCAGGTTAACTGCAGCACCTCTAACCACTTTGCCACCTGCTGGCCGTTGAGTGGTTTTCCCCCAATAGCTGAACTGTTTATGTGTAGTAGATGGCATCCAGAGACAGGTAGGTGGTGCGCGAGAAGACAGTGAGGAGCTCGACGTGGTTCTGAGCAGCAGAGCGGAGGTGTAAGGGGCGGACCGTGGTTAACTCCTGAGCTCTCAGACAACCTGGTGCTGACGGCGCCCCCGAAACATCCCCTTCCAGCAGAACGGCGGCACCCCAGAGCGAGAACTCACAACTCCACCCAGACCACTGCTGGAGGGAAGGAAGAAGCGAATCTGGAGGAGGCCCCGGGAAAGAGGGCCGGGGGTTGGTACCTGGTGTCTGTGACCGGTCAGCTGAATCTCATTTCTCAGCGCAGGGAAGGTGAGTGTGAGCCAGGTGCTCGAATGTAGAGATAAGCAGATGAGAAAACGGTGAATCGATGAGCGGATAAGAGGGTTAGTGCAGAAGTGATGCTGGTGAAGATGGACGAGTGGGAGGGGGGTCAGTCACATTTATAGTTTATAAACAGGCTTCGCTGCCCCCCGACTGGGGTTTTCATTCTCCCCGTTAGCGAACGGGGCCGAACTCACGGTCGAGGAGCCGTTTTCCCCGTTCTCTCCGGAGCCGCGATTGATTTTTGTCGGAGTTGTAATTACGCTCCATTAAAATGCAAATGATGTGGATGGCGGGCGGTTGATTATGGGCCGTCCGCCGCTCCACGCAGGCAGCTGCTCGCCCCCAGAAACAGGCCGCAAGGTTGTCAGGACACGATCACTGTTTGTGTTCTCGGCATCTCGACTGGATCAGCGCTAATCCAGTGTTGCCCCGGGTTCGTGTGGCGGAAAATGCCGGACAGCCAGCGGTGAGATGCGGTGACACACGATGACTTGGAGACAGGGGCCCTTACAGAGGGGGGCGACCAGACCAGAAATACGGCTGTGTGCCTGCATCACACAGTGGATCTACACACACACACACACACACACACACACACCCCACATTGAGGTGACCACGCATCTCCAGTGAGGTCTCAGTGTCTTTCTTTAGCTCTTTCTGTCTATTAACCACGTGAGTCTGAGGCGACTGAGATGTTTGCAGCTCTTATGACTGTAAATCATTTTCAACTCATTACCTTCAAAACCAGGTCTTCGTCACAGCAGATCCCCATGTTAAGAACAAATTAGGAGCAGAACTGTTTTCAGAAATAGTTTTGTTTGAAACTCCAGTTTTTTTTTGATCTGGTCAAATTCTGTAAAAAGATATAGCTAATGATAATTTAAATATTCTTTTTATTTAGTAAGTAAATTAAATTTAAAAAACTTACTCAGAACGATGAATGTCTCTATTAGGTGTGATGAATTATGGGGGTTCCACTCTCGTATTCTGTGATTGATCTTTACCGCCACCTATGGGCTCGGAGGGTAAACACAGGTGACATTTGCTTGGCAACAAAGAAAAAGTTCAACGAATTGATAAATGAAAAATAAAATGAAAGTCTGACCGTTCGGAATGACAGATGAATACCTTATTCATGTACATTTCGTGAACTCAGGACTTGCTTTAATCTTCTGTTTCAACGTTCAGCTGTACAGCATGACAATGTCTCCACGTTTGAGTAAAACAATCCAGTAAAAATCCTTTATGGTTTTTGGCTCCTATGCAAACAAATATCCGGCAGCCACTTCGAGGGCAAGAAAGGTTCCCGTTTCACTAATGGGGGCAGTTTCACATCACCCCCCCCACCCAGCGTGAAGGAAGCTGAGCCATTTTACCGCGCTGTACCATCTCTGCACATATTGCATCATAAATACAGTCAATTGGTGAGACTTGACATGCTGGACACTGTAGAAGTTCCCTGGCTGCGAATTCCCTCGTCACCCTCATTAACTGGGTACAACGCCAATGCTTCCGGCACATTCTTCCTGAGTTTGCTTCTGCTACGAGGTTCTAAACTGCAAATCAGGCTGGTTATTTGGCGACGGAAGCGTTTGCACTTTCCGGGAACCGGGAGGCCGTGTTTATAGAGCCGTCTGTGTTGTGTTTAGTCTTAATGAGAAAATGTTAATAATTGGACTCGGTCCTGATTTCGCTCCAGACGAACGCCGCCCTCCTCGTCTTTTCCTGCTAATCCACGCCGGGTCAGGGAGAGCGCGCTGCTCCGACGGGCCACCGGGCTGCGCTGGCACGTGGTCACGCAGAATGGCTGCCATCAGAACCTCCGCACGACACGGCGGGAACCCCGGGATGTAAATCAATCGGCGATATGCTAAACAGGGCCCTCAGCTCGGCTGTGCTGGTAATGAGCGCCGAAAGGAAGCGACGTCCCAGAACGAAATTACGAAACGGTAAATCAAATCACGGCAAAGGGAAAACAAGCCGAGCCAACAAGTGGACGACAGGCAAACAAACAGCGAACAGAAGCTTATGATGTTCTTATAAAATCCATCATCATATCTAACTGCAGAATTGCTAATCACCTCCACATCGATATGTGGCATCAAATTAAAGCCCCTCAGGAGGTCTTATTATAAGAGCCAGTTATTACAAGCCAGCCTTGAGCGAGGTATCCCATCATGCCTCTGTCCGTCCTCCCCTTTGCAGGAAGCTCACACGTGCTCCCATCGACGGCTCACGTCGCCTTTTTTTTGAAAGCGAAGATATTTCCCATCCCTTGACGTGCAGGAGGCCCCCGATTAACTACTAAATCACTGTTGAGAACCAGGGGGCTCTGCGTCCTTCTGAGGGACCCCACCCCCGGCAAAGCTGCTGCATCCCCGCCGAGAACCCCGCTCCCCTGGTGAGGACGGCAGGGCAGCAGGACAACCGATTCGCCGTTACGGTGTTTCTTGCCGGGGAATTTATGTGAATCTTAAAGGCAAACGTGACAAATGTGACCTCTGATTCGGAAGGTCAACCTGACCAGCCGTAACGCAGCGAAAGGAGGAAGATAAACCACAACTGTCCACTGCTGGAGCAAATAAATGTCTCTCTAAGAGTAATGTACCTTCACTAGCTGCTACCCAGAAGGCGTTACCCAACAACAGCAATAACAATAATAATAATAATAATAAAAATAATAAATAAAACTACACCTCTTTGGAACAATTTTTGTGCACCTTTAATGTCAGCAGCTTTCTGCGGTTATAACTTAACAATCAGCCCTGTTTTGCATGATGGTGCAAAATCCTGTTTCCTTCAGATGTGTTTTAACCAGACTAACTAAACGCGCCGCGATCCCGTCTGGAAAATACCTGTTAACATGCAAATGAGCGTGAACACGGCGACTGCGCAGAGGCGTGCGGTACGGCGCCGTGCCGCCGCCCAGCTCGGCCTCGCGGAACGGGGGCGGTTCGCGTAAGCGACCCGGTCGTGAGCCGCGTAACCGTGCGGACGGCGGTTTCTTCTCGGGGCGCGGCGTCAAGGTGAAGGAAATGTTAATACATTTGTTTATTCCAGGAAAAGCCAAAAAGCGGTGACCCATAAAATGAGCTCAGACAGCAGCGACCCCCATCATGGTCCCCTGCACATTCACATAATTACAGCGGTTCCACGTCAATCGATACGGCCTGACTCCGCACCACTCTGTGGAAATAAACTGTACAGCACGGACCGCGCCATATTTTAATCCAGATGTTCCTTTTCCGTCCTTATTTTATTACATACATGATATATATATGTGTGTGTGTGTGTGTGTGTGTGTGTTTGTGTATATGTATGTATGTATGTATGTATATATTTTTTAAATAACAATGTTGCCGTGATTATATTGCGTCAGACTTACCTGGAAAATGTCAGGAGAAAAGAAAATCAAAACAAAAACGACACGCAGAGAAAAGCGAATAAAAAAGTACGAACAATCCTGGCACCCGCTTTGAGGCATTCTGGTCCCGTCTTAATTTTTCAGCACAACTTTAGCGACTCAGTAGACATTTTCATCTAGACTTGATAAATCTCACCATCTTCTCGCCTCGACACATCAAGGCCATTTATTTCTCCATCTCTCCCAGGTATGTTCTCAGTTAATCCGTCACTTTTTTCCTACCTGACAAAAAGATGATGTACCTGAGAACCTCTGTAGCCGCCTCCCACCCAAATCTGACAGGGTTTATTTACACAAGGAGCCTTAATGCTGCCGCTAAACATGGTGCTGTTATATTCCCTACGGAACCCTAAATCCTGTATTTACCCAGTGAAAAGTCTTTTATTTAAGAAGTGCTGATATGATCAGGTATTTCAGTGGGGGGCACCAGGAGGAGGAGCGGGAAGCGCTGTCCCTGCAGGACCCTTGACCAAGTTATTTACCCAGAACTGATAAAGTAAAAATGACCTTGCTAAACAAATAGGGAAATTTGTATCTAATACCATAAGTTGAGTGAAAGAACAGAAAATAGTAATAATTCCATGATCGCATTGCTGTGTGTGACACGGCTAACAATGGCGGCCCTGTGTGTGTGTGTGTGTGTGTGTGTGTGTGTGTGTGAACTGGAGTCCCATCCAGGGATACTTCCAAAGCCCCCCCCCAGTGAGTCTGGGACAGCCTCCACCCCATCGTGACCCTGAGCGGGATAAAGTGGTGGATGATGATGGACACACACACACACACACACACACACACACACACACACACACACACACACAGAGCTGTATATACTACTGTACGCGTTGTGGATTATCTGGCTCTGACACACCACCACCGCCAACCTCAGCTCTCGCAAAACATTTATGTTCAGTGTGAGACATTACAAGGTAACATCGTATTTCACAACAGTGACCCAGCAGTACGAGCTTCTACCTGCGCGAGACGCCCGGTCTGTCATCTTCTCAACGCTCACAGGTGAGGTTGGAAAAGTCATTCAGCAAATTACTGCCATCAGCATTGCGAGGCATTCGAGGGACTCCCGGACGTGTCTGTTTTTGTGAGAACGAGGACGGCACCGAGGACGGGTCCCTGACGGGAGCTGCATTTATTAAGCGGTGTTTGTTAATTTCCGGCAGTTTATTCATTTTTTTCCCACCTTATTTTTGTTGACCCGGATTGAGAACAGGGAGCGGCGCGTGCGACTGAAACAGCGGCGCTGCTTTGGATCTTTTCCTGCCATCTGCCTGGATCCCCAGTCCTCGTGCCTGTTTGGGAACAGCCCTCTCTGCCACAGGCCACCCTGGGTAACATCTCGCGTTTCGTTTTCGGCGGCTGCTTTGTCGCCACCATATCCTTCCGTGCGGAATCTTACAAATCAATAAAGTGACTCTTGGCCGGATCCCAGCGAACCCACCTATCGCTAATGCGGCGAGACGGTGCGACCAATTTGACCACCTTTTTCTTGGAAGCGGGATAATAATAATCGGCCTTCCAGGACATATTTCGGGGGACGAGAAATGCAGCAGAAACATGTTTAATGTGAACAATCTCTGCTGACGTAATGAAATAATGTGCAAATAGGAGAAGGAAACGAAATCCCCTGCTGCTTTTTTACTCGGCGTCTGCCGGGGAGCGAACGCTGGGAGTGTTATTACCTCCGGTGCTCGTGCCGGGGTTCGCTTATCATCCGAGCGCGACTGTAAAGGAAATTAAACCCCCGGATTGGTCCCGGCAAGTGTCCCGCGGCATTGTGGGAAGGTCAGCCTCATTTTGTTCCCCCGCAACCCGGAGCATCCGAGCCGCACGTGGCGCCGATACGATCGAGCTGCTATTTTGTTTATAAAAGAGCCAAAGTTAAGTTTCAAAGGCTTATGGAACTTAAAGGATTACAATAAACTCAATTAAAATGAGAGATGAAGGAGTCCTGATAAAAAGCCGCATTCAGGTGTTCAAATCTGATGGCGTTTCGGCATTTGCATGAAACATTAAGCAAGTTATTACCGGAGCTCTCGAATATTAAATGTGTTTTTGCGAAAAGAGGTTCTCTAACTTCAAAAAAAAAAAAACAAGTCACGTGTTTGACACATTTTTCTTCCTTAGCTGGGACATTACCATGAAAAGAGGCGCCATTACAGCGTAAACGTGAGCGGTGCGGAGTTTTCCGTGAACGCGGCGGATGTTCAGAGGGGTGGCGGCCCCCCCATCGGCACGACGTGCAGCCAGAGGAGAGCAGGGACGGAAGCCGGAACGTGGGAGACGAACGCAGATCTTGGCAGCCGACGTGCCGCGGGAGTCGACAGCATCCCTCATTCAAAGGGATTTCCAGGCGTTCGCCGCAAACTCGGGCCTCGGCCAAGCGGCGTCACTGAGTCACCGTGCAGATGCTTTCAGCCAAACACGGAGGCTGCGTTTTTAATATCTGCTGCTTTCGCTGCTCATATCCAGCACGTGTTCCGTTTTCCTGCTGCTATCTGCAGATATCGCACTTCGCGGGTGGAGTCCCTCGAAAAGACGCCGAAGACGGGGATCGTTGGAGGAAGAGGACGAAGGGGAGCGATCGGACGGGTGGATGGATGGATGAGCGAGGACAGGACTTTGTGGGAGGAGTCCAAGTGGTCATCAACTCAGCAGTACCAAACAACAGGACAGAAACGCACCTTCGTTCGTTATAAACAAAAATGTATTTTATGAGATTTGCGTATTCAGATGAACAATAATGGGTGGTCCAGAGCAATGACGGTTTGTTTGGGTTCTAACGTTGACTTTCTTATTATCTGTCTTAGCATTAAGTGTGTTTCTCGGACCGAAGCCGCTTGCCGAGGTCCTCGCCCACCGTGACCCGCTGCCTGAGTACAGCTTTACTCACTCGGCAAGCTGCCTTTCCTCGGCCCCTCTGCACTTCCACTCACATTAATTCTGCAGTCTGGGACTTGAACCTACAACCTCTCAGTCAAAAGGCTGCGTCTTCAATCAACATGGTGGCTTTACTTTTCTCCTAACAGCTCTTTCAGTGCCTCTGCGTGCCTTTTCCAGACTCCCCGATTGACCGGAGAGCCCCCACCCCCCCAGAATTTCACCCCGTCCGCCCTTCGCCGGCCCCCTTCCCTCTTATCTTCTGTCGTTCATATTTGGAGAGCCGCTTTATCTCGCTTGTGCTGTTTCTCCGTGCCTTTACACCCCGGCCAGCCCTTGTCATCTCCTTCAAAAACCTCCCGCATCCCAAGCTGTCATCTCCGATCGGCCCCCTTTGATTTTTCCTTCTTTTCTGTCCCCGGTCTGGCTGCCTCTGCTCGCCACTCTGACCCCTCCCTCTACCTCTGCCCCAGGACGTCTTTGTCCTCCACCCCAGTTTTTCTTATACTTTAGACACCAAAATAGGCCTCACCTGCTGCACCTGCTTATCACCGTCCATTTAGGGACCTGAACTAACTGGACCACAGACCTTTTTGTTGGAGCTGGAAGCACAGATTTGTGTGCAGCACCACCCCCCCACCATTATTTTCAGTTTTGCGCCACCTTCACTGTGCTGCTGGTCCACCTACACCTGCTTCAGTCGTGTTTATTCTCTACACCCCAAGGTCGGAACCTCAGAAATGTAACCGAAACATTTACATTCATCCATTTACCAGATGCTTCTCGGCAGAATGATGCACAACTCAGAGTAAAATAAGTGTATCGACAACAGAGGAAGGTTGTTATGCACGGGAGGACGAGAACACAGCTTGTGCGTCTGACACCACCATGTTGTCGGGTCATATCCCTTAAAGAGCTGCTATAGAAGTGAGATTCAAACTGCAAATACATACATGATCACAGCAGATGGTGTTGGACCATTTATGTAGCTGTGAGGACGTCAGGAGAGAAGTGGGGTTTTTGGAGGGACACAGCAGCTCCGAGGGACACAGGGAGCTCAGTTCAGCACACTGGGGTCTAAACTGAGATCTGAAGGGCCTTTGATTTTGGACTCTATGTGAGTGGAACCACCAAGTGGCCAGAATTGGACAGCACTCTTGCTGGGGTGCAGGGAGCGGTCAGGTCCTGTAGGTACCAGGGTGCAGATCCCTTCACCATATTGCAGGCCACAACCAGAGCAGCTGCAGGTGACATGGAGGGGAGACTCAAAAACAAATGGGATCATACAGTACCCTGTTTAAATCAAGATAGTTCCACATGCATTTGTAATAATATAGCAGTGTCCCGTGGTGTGAACCTGTCCCCTGGGAAAGTGGTTTATGGATTTGTTGGGCCGGGATGTGGAAACCAGACCAGGTGTTAGCTCTGAAGGCACCGCCGGGGGTCCACAGTCTCTTCTACATCAAACGCAGTGGCCACGATGGGTTTCGCAGACCCCCCTGCTGGTGTTCCTCAGTCTGAAGTACGACACTCTCACTGTACCGCGGTAACGACCGTTTTTCTTCACACGGCCCCACGCGGCTGGACAACGTCAGCAGCGACTCCTTCGCCAGGCCTGTAGATGAGCTCTGCAGACGGAAACTTGGGTGACCTCGTGCATCTGGCTCTTTACGACACACACGGGGCACAGGTGCCGGAACAGATTTGGGTTCAGGACCCAACCCAACTGGGGCCCCTATCTGGTGATGGCTTTCCGGCGCTACGCCACCTGCTGCCTCCTAAAACTAATATCTAAAATCGCAGTATCTGCTGTCATCTTGGGCTGCGGGGACGTGTCGGTGTGGACGTGGGGTGTCCATCGCCCAGCTGTCACCGTCCCCATGAGAGACGGTGTGTAAAGTCGGTCGTGTGAGAACACACACACACACACACACACACACACACACACACACGTGCAGCGGCACGCAGAACGTCGCATTTAATTAAAGATGTCTTGGCAACGAGGCGCTGAACCGCCGGGACTTCACGGCTGACCCACTTCGGGGACGTTGATGACAACACAGGTGCTCTTCCATGTGTCTGCGGGAGGCACTGCGCCCCAAGCTGGCCTCCTCCTCCTGCTCGTCCTCCTCCCGTCGTCGTCCGGAAGCACTTTCTCAGCCCTCACCAAAAACGCCCGACTCGTCCCCCAAAGACGAGTGCAGGTGAACAGCCGTGGTCACCTGCCTTAAAACGGCAGCGGTCCAGGTGAAGCGTCATGCCCGGCTCCCGTGGAAACAGGGGATCCGAGCAGCAGGTCCTGCACCGGGACGACGCGGGTTTCACTGTGGTACATTCAACTTTGGGACCCATATTTCCCGCAGCTTGTTGGGTTTTATCAGACAGCTGGGCAGAACATGGCATTATGAGGATAAACCAGATAAAACCCTGCTGCCCAAGACTGTTTACATAAATCATATTTAAATTATTGTGCCACAAACTGCCTTCCAGACTCCAGACTCCAGTATGTGTTCATAAGCATCATTTTCGGGGACAGGCTGCTGTAGTCAAATGAGACAGCAGGTGGGGTAGTGGCTAAAATGTTGTTTGTATTAGTAGGACGCAGGTTTGAATCCCCCTCCTGCTACAGTACCCTGGATTTGAACCGATGCAGTAAAAATTACCGCGTTGTATAAATGGGTAAATCAGTGTAACTCAGTGTACGAACCTCATATTGTAAGCGACGTTGGAGAACAGATAAATAAAAGTTAATAAAAAATAATTTTGAAACTGTCCACCTGGTTGGATTCTCTCCTGCCTGAGAAAATGGTCCCCGACAGAAAATTAATGGCGGCAATAAAGAAAACTTACTGAGTAAAAACTAACTGAAGCAATAAAACTGCTCCTAAAATAAACTATTTTGACTAAATAAGATTTAAAGACATTAAAGGAGCATTTAAAAGAAAGCGACCGCTACTTCTCCACCCCGATGTTTACACTGAGGATTGTGGGAAATGTAAATCAGATTGCCGAGCCGCACCCGGCTGCGGAAATTAATGGAAAACAGCCGTTCGAAACATTTCACTCATAATAAAACCCTGCAATATCTAAAATGAAAATATGGCCGTTTTGAGAAAGATAAACAAAGGCAATTAAAAAGGTCTTCTGCTAGACTCGGGGATATATTTTATAAAGAAAGATAATTAACTTTTTTGAGATTTGAAGGAATGTACCAAAACTGCATTCTGGGCAGGTTTGTACGATGGACCCAGTGCCAAGGGGCCCTGTTGTGCTCATTGGCATTGCTACTATTACTATNTTTTATAAAGAAAGATAATTAACTTTTTTGAGATTTGAAGGAATGTACCAAAACTGCATTCTGGGCAGGTTTGTACAATGGACCCAGTGCCAAGGGGCCCTGTTGTGCTCATTGGCATTGCTACTATTACTATTATTATTATTATTATTATTATTATTATTATTATTACATGACTGGCAACGCGGGGTTTGTACACTGATTTACACAGCAGGGTAAAACGTTGCGATCGAGGGGACTAGAACCCAGATTCTTTGAGCTCAATACAGCATTTCCAACCACCGCCGCTGGTGGGTGTCTGGGCCACATGGAGACACGATGAGCTCAAATATGTCCTGGGGTAACAAGCGGGGTTTCAGGGAACCTTAATGTTCATTATTATAAACACAAGTTCAAATATCAGTACAAAATGGAAAAATCTGGAACCTTGACAAGGCTGGACTGAGACCAGCTGCTCAGGTAAATCATTTACATTTTCTGCATTTAGCTGATTTCCAGCACTGAAGTACTACAGCGATTCACACGTTTATACAGCCAGCCGATTTTCACCTTATCGGTTCAGGGTGAAAACCTTGAACGAAGGTACAACAGCAGGTAACATTCTCAACTCCGAGTCCTATGAGCGCAGCTCTCCCGCGCCAGGTGCGCAAAACCCGGTTCGAAGCAGGATGGAGAAGCAGGGAGAAATTTGGGCAAATGTGTCTCATAAGGAGGCACTGAGTCCCGACGGCACCGAATCTTTCTGATCCAGAACAAATCCAGCTTTTCAGTGATCGATTTTGCACCTTCTGGAACCAGTTGTGTTCTGCTGGGGTGGGTATGAGCAAACAAGGGCAGAACACGCACCGCATTATTTCACAGCTAATAACTGTGGGATTTTGGGATTCCGCGTAAAGGGAGCAGCAAACGGTTTCTTTTCCCATCAAGCAAACCGAGAGCGAGCGTCACATGCAAAGGATGGCAGTAATCCCCCTTTCAGCTGGTCAACGGTGCTGCGCCGCAGCCAAATCCAGAGCCGACCGGAGTCGCACGACCTGCCGCCCCACAGCCGCCCTTCGCACACGCTGCTGGACCGCACAGGTCACGCGGTTTAAACGTGAACAGAGGACTTCATTCACACCGACTTAGAGCAGATCAAAACCAAAAGTGGTCGTGGCTCACATCTGAACACGTGGCCCTGTGAGCAACGCAGTCGGTGAACCAGACCTCACGCTCCTTTTGCTTCTCTTGCTCAATAAGAAAATGTTTGGGAAAGAAGAAGAGATTTGTGTGGAAAATGCAGCTGATGTCAGGCCCCATGGAGAAAACACTACATAACCTTCAGTATCTGCATGAGGAATCACTTCCCAGGCATCCTTTGTTGGTTCTCTACCTTCTCCGAGTATAACCGCGCATTGGAGGGTCCTGCCAGGACCTGGACTTGGCTGGAGTGCAAAACAGCTCTAAGTTTATTTCCCGCCTCAGTCGGAACATCTTTTTAGTTTTGTCCCCAAGGGTGGCGGACTGAGCTCCCTCGGAGCTGCTGAATCTCCCCCAACATTCAAGAAGGGTCTCAAAACCATCTTTTCTCAGAGCCACAGAGCAGGGAGGCCACCTGCAGCTTCCCAGGTTAAGCGTCTCCTGGAAAATATTTGTTCAAGAGGAATAAAAGTGTTTTACTGTGCACAGGGCGACATCAGTTTTCCTGCCGTCACTGGCAGTATTTTACCATGTCTAAATAGCAGTCGAAGTAAGAATCCGTCACAGTCACCTGAACCCGATCAGAGCGTGACGTTTGACGCGCATCTGACGGCTCTGGTGGAGGCCACAGCACACTGGGGTCGAAGTTTGCAGCATGTTTTTACACTCTGCAGATTTCAGTGGCTGTCCACACTGAGTTTACTGTAGTCATGGGACGTGGCGTCTGACTCATAATCAGCTGCGAGTGCAGCGAAGGGGACCCCTCCCCCCCGTCACCCGGAAGCCACGGGGACATCTGAGAAGGGCACGGAGAAGGAGATCTCTGTGCCATCAGCACCCAGGGTCCCCCGTGAGCAGCACAAACCCCAACGGCTGGAAACCATTCTGCACACAAAGTGTTTGTGTGGCCCAGAGACCCCAGCACTCACTGGCCTCCACTAGACCAGGCCAACACTTGGATGACTGACGTTCTCCTGCAGCGGCTTCACAGCCGGGTGTTGGATCTGCTGGAAGAACTTCACATATAAACTGGTGTGGGATCTAACGCAAAAACCAGGCAAGGGGTTGCGTGCGGGATCTGCCCGAGAAACGTCACATGATGGTTGTGTGAAAAGATTGTGGGAAAAGGTGGGTTTGTGGGGATCTGCTAGACGAACGTCACACACACGTAGGCTTAAACGCTACTGAAATATCCTCTCATACGGTTGGGTGAGGGATCTGCTTGAAAATCACTGGATAAAGCTGATGGAATTCGCTGGAAAAACGTTGCACGCACGCACGAGATGGGGGTGGGACCTTCTGGAAGATCAGCACAGGCAGCTGGGGGTGTTTTGAGTGAAAATGACTCGTCGCGTTAGTGACGTTCTGAGGCCCGACAGTCACCTGCCTCGCTGGAGCTCAGGTGCTCGCAGCGCATTAGCGGGGTTTATCGGGCGGACGGCGGTTCTGACGAATGGGCCGCTCCGTTGGGGGGGGCACTACAACTTGAATTTTACTGGTCCACAAAACTTTACTGCCGTTCTACACCATGAAGCACAGATATGCTCCAAAGAAGCTGTTTCTAAATGAACTGAGAAGGTTATATGGCTTTTCCAAACGGGGAGGTTTTCTGCATTACATTTCACTTTTACATGCAGTAAAACCAAATATAACAATATTACACTACTATTTCTACATTTTTTTAATATTCACATTTAGGAATATATGCAAATAAAACAATTTTAAACCAATAACACAGGTCCGGCTGCAGAAGTGCCCGTGTGCGTGCGTGTGCGTGTGCGTGTGCGTGTGCGTGCGCGTGCGCGTGCGCGTGCGTGTGTGTGCGTGTGCGTNTACTATTTCTACATTTTTTTAATATTCACATTTAGGAATATATGCAAATAAAACAATTTTAAACCAATAACACAGGTCCGGCTGCAGAAGTGCCCGTGTGCGTGCGTGTGCGTGTGCGTGTGCGTGTGCGTGCGCGTGCGCGTGCGCGTGCGTGTGTGTGCGTGTGCGCGTGTGTGTGTGTGTGCGTTTGCTGTAAATGAAGACAGTGCTGTTCAGGTTGGCACTAAAGCATTAATTTATGAGGCCTTAAACTGTGTTTGACAATAAACCACAACTTCAACTAGATGAATAGAGAATAATCGCCCTTCTTGGGACCCCAAGACATCCACTCATGGCTCATCCATCCATCCATCCATCAGTCCAACTATTCATCCATTCACTTACTGCACAACTCCAAGTAGACATGGCACTGGCTGAGCATCCATCTTTTTCTCCCAGAGTTCCCCACTCCTCTGACTTCCCAGAATGCCAGCTGATGCTAATCATTTAGCGGTGCTTAATTTTGGATGCGAACAATCACACAGAAACCGTCCACCACCTGCCTGCTTAACACACCTTAAATTCTTAAACGCCGACTACGTGTAGCCAGACGTTCCTAACAGACCCAGTTCTGTCAGCGTCTTCCTGCTCGGCGGTGCCCCTAGTGGCGGAACTGGGAGACCGGGACCGCAGCCTGTCACGATTTTCCCGCTGCGTTTCCAGCCCCCAGACATCAGACGCTTCCGATAAATGTCAAACTGTTTCTTTTTTCAAAATACACGAGAGAAATATTATGATGTTCGGCGTTTTTCTGCACGTCGGCGTTCTCGAAGCTGAGAACTTACACAGGTTAACCTCGTACATTCTAAATGAACGCCCACGTTGCGAGCGTATGGAAAAGCGGCGTTCGTCCCACGGAGCGACCGACGGAAGCCTGTCCCGTTTTACCGCGTACATCAACAGCGGATCCCTTCGCTCGGATAAAGAGCGACTCGAAAAATAACAGCTATTTGTAATAAAGCAGCTGATTGGCTACTTTTTAAAACGCAATTATTGCGGGTATAATTGAAGAAGCCCTCGAATGTGAGATTACAGCATTCACCCCTTCATCTCTAGCCGACTGTTGTGACCGTTAAATGAAACCAGAACCGCTCAAATGGACACTTTTATTGTTGTATTTAACATTATGCCTCAAAATTGCGCAGATGTCATAAAATATATAAGAGATTATAGCACGGGAGGAGGCAATTTTCCCAGGACCGAGGCAGAATGACTGGCATTTTATCACAAACTTCAAGGAAATTGCTACTTGCAGGCTATTTGAATTGCTCTCTTTCCCGTGAATTATAATGGGACAGGAAGGACTTTTATTGCAATGGGAATCAAGTATTTTCTTTTCATTCATTTTCTCCAATTTCACGCTTACAATTATAAAAACTCACATAGGACCTCCTCTGGAACGATATGAAATAGGCGAAAGAAAAGAGAAAGAGCGAGAACAAAAAAACAACAAATTTCATTGCTCCAGCACACGGCAGTTTGTTCTGTTTTTAAGACAGGATAGACATGATGCGCCTTGATAACTACATTTTCTCTTAAATGGGAAGTAACTTACTGCATATGCAAACACACGGCGCAGGTGTGCTGGTTTCAAGGCAAGAAGATCAACAATCCTGTTTAGGTTGAGTTTACAGAAGCCACCAGAGAGAAGCGCCGACCGGAACGCCTGAATGCGGACAGCGGTGAAAAAAACTGCCTTACGGGGCAGCCCGAAAAAGGAATGATGTGGACCGTTTCCATGGTGACAGAGTATGACCCTAATTTCTGCATCTGACCCCCGATTGTCCATCTGGGTAGAGGGACCGGACAGCTATCGACGTGGAGAAAGCGCCTGTCTAAATAGGACACTTCAGTGGGCCTCATAGCACAAAGTCCTCACGGAACTCCTGACTGGTGATGAAATACAGAAAAAACACTGATCCTTCTTCCCCTTCAGTATCAGCCAACAGAGAAGTTGCATTCAGGTGCAGCGTCTAGATGTAGGATAGAAACAACAGAGCCTTACCTTGAGATTGGAGGTGTGAAAATCAGCGCAACATCCTCTTCCCTGAGACCTGGAAGACACACGGACACAGAGACCATCAACGGTGCAGCCAAACGCTTTCAACATGGAACATTTACAGCATTAAAAGGAATTCGTGTCACATCCTCACAGCGATGGAACCCGGAACCCCCTCGCATCGTTCCCACAGCTGCTGGTCCGCATTTGAGCAAGAATGTGAATATTCAGATGTAGCTGCAACAAAGAAGAAGCCGACGTCGAGAAGATTCTGAAGAATCTGCGGATTCCCCGGGGGGGAGGGCAATAAGGACGGGAACCGCAGGCTGACGGAGCAGCTCTCCGGGCCCTCGAACGCTGAGGCCCCCTGAGGACTCGCAGCGGATTTTCTGCTAAAGACCCTGCTGGTGTCATAGCGAGCATCTCACACGTCGCGCTGACAAACAGCGCGTAACCCCCCCGTCCGGGGGCTCGGCCGCGGGGTCGACCTTGTTCGGCTGGAATTCACAGACAGCGCCGCTTTTCGACCTCCACAAAGCCCATTTACCGCAAACGGAGCAGCGCTTAGATAAACCAACTAAAGCACAGACTGTCGCTCTCGTGCACATATTTATTTCTTCTGGATAAACTGTCAGAAATCCGTTCTTCAAAAGCATTTCGACGAAAATATGGGGGAATCTGCTGTTCCGAGTGACTTTAAATGCAGGCCGAAGACCCGCGTGTTCGGAATCATCTGAAAATGTTTATTTCGCTTGTATTTGTCTTTTAGTCTCTTTACACCAGTAAATTTGCTGGTTTTATTGCTGTAACTTAATGTGAAGGTGCCCGGCGATGTATCGGAGTTAGTGTATCTCTGCCGTCTTCGTGTTGTGCCGCATCGCTCGTCGTGGTCATAACCGTTTCCAGCGGTCACTCTCACTCAGCGTTACTCTCCGCGTTTCCCCGCCAACCGTTTGCTTACGGGGCTCTTGACTCTCGAGTTAAAACTTTGTCTCCTCTGCTTTTCTGGCTGAGCTGTGAGCAAACACACTTTCTCCCCGGCACAGAGCGGGAGGCGCACGAGTGCGGGAGCGCGCCGACTCCCCGCCGCCCGGGGCGGGGGCATCAGATGCTCGATTCGTCTCCGGCGAAGGCAAAGTGTAATGCGGTGTGAGGAACAGCTGAATGCCAGCGCCGCTCTAGGTCCCGACAGGGCGCCTCGCGTTAGAGCCGAGGAGGCCGCGTCACGGCCCCGTGTCTTACAAAAGGGCACGTGCGCTTTACGTAACCCGTCAAGGGGGTCTTTCCCTCAAAAAGCTCTAGAAAAACATTTTCATGAATTTTTTAAGAAACGATGATGCACATTTTTCTTTCGTTGCCTTTTCCTATTCGCTTCCAAACCGCGTTTAGGGCAAACGTCGCGAGTTTAGTTTATACCGCAGACAGACAGATATACAGATAAGAAGAAGATGAAGAAGAACAAGAAGTGTTAAATCTCCGGCGCTTTTCGGGTTGTCAGGACTGAGAAAGTGCCGAGAAATACGACATAATTTACTTTGTCCTTGCAATAAATAAGGTTGTGAAGCCATTTTCTCTTGCGGCACATTTCACAGCTCAGCGTTGGCACACAACCCACCGCTGGACACGCTGCCCGCTGTAAAAGTGCCTCCCCGGCTCAGAAATACGAATTAAACATACAGTTTCTATTGATCACGCGATCACGGGACATAATTCCTCTTCATAATATGCCTTCGTGTTGAACAAGATGGATCTCGGGCCAAGGTGTGTTGTCAGATCTGATTCTAATAACGCCATTTAGAATAATAATGGGGCTAATTTGTCGGCGCAGCGAATAATGGATTTTCAGTCAGAGCCGCGCTGTATTTTAAGGGCACGGACCCAAGGTGCTTTCGGTGATTAGCCGTGAAAACCAGTGGAACGGCCCTGCGGAGCCGCCATGGGGAAAGAAGGACGTTTGGCTCGTGCTCCTGCTTGTCTCAGCACTCGAGGAGGACGTTTTCACACCCTGCTTCGTTGCGGAAGCCCGGCACAAGTGCTTTCTTTTTCACCCTTAACCTCTCGCTTATCGCCGTCGTTCATCGCCTTATAGCACAGCGAGAAGCGCACGCGTGAACATCGCAGTCCCGTCACCACCGTTTGCTGCGGTCGTCAGCGGCAGCGGCTTCACGGCGGACTGCGAGTCTCTTCTGGTCACAGCTGTGGAGCTTCTCTGGTTCTGCTGGCTCTTGGCTGCAGGCTGCGACTGGGACGGGAACCCGGGTGCGCGGGGGGTTGGCTGCTGGCCGCTGCGCACACGTTACAGTTAGGGAGTGGATCGGGAGCCTTCTGTGTGCTCGCACATGCGCACGTGTGTGTGTGTGTGTGTGTGTGTGTGTGTGTGTGCGTGTGTGTGTGTGTGTGTGTTACGTACCCCGTAAGGCTTTGCCTGCCACTTTGTTCACTAAGTTGTAAGCAGTGTGACATCATCCAGGTTACCGTCTTCAGATTTCAGACTGGATGGGATCTCTGGGGATTTCTTCAGACTGGTCAGGCTGAGCTCTCTGTGCTCCTTTTTGTTTATCTGCAACCGTGTGATGTCTGGGCGTGTCGCTCACCTGCCTCTACTCTGAACCCGCATGCAATTTCCTTCTCTGTCAATAAAGCGTCTATAAGGTTATGTGACACAAAAATAAACTGCGTATCTCAAAAGCTCCCTCTCCGTTTGCCTGTTCCTTACACACAGTTTTGTTTTTCAGGCCCCAGACTTGACATCTGTCACACAGGCACTTATCACCCTTAGTGAGGGTTTTTGTGCGATCAAGTTTATTAAACCCTAAAAACACCACTTGCTATTTCGAACATTTCAAATTCGGTCTTGGAGACAAGGCTTGGAGAGGCAAGAGCAGTCACATCGCACACACACACACACACACACACACACACACACAGAGCATTAAAAAGACTTATGTACTAAACACAACCACTTTAACAGTACAACAGTTTGATGATGTGCTACTACTTTCTACCCTCCCACCGCTACACCTTTTCGCCCTGGGTGTCCCTGCTGGTGTGATTTGGTAATAATACGAGGTTGGCGGTGGGGAGGCGCCGCACAAGGAAACAGGCGTCAGTGGAAATTGTCGGAGAGCTACTGTGGGGCACGCCGTGGGGTGGGGGGGGCACGCCGTGGGGTGGGGGGGGCACTTGTTCGGACGCCGTCTCCTCAGAGGCGTCAGCAGCCATCCACCTTGTGTCGGGGAGAGGAGATTTACAGCGAGATGGACTGGCACTGATCTCTGGCAGCGCCGACAGATAGCGCCGGAGCTATTTACTCGTTTTAATTGAAAATGTCTGTCATCGCAGAGCTAAACAGTGCTGTCAGCTTCCGGCCCGAGCGCCGATCACCGCGGCGCCGCGGCACACAGCCGCCCGAGGTGTACGCCGGGCCAGCGCCCGACACAGGTGTGTGAGTTGCGCTTATTTATGTCTTAAAGGCAGATCATTTAAAGCAGCAATAAATGATGCCGGATAAAACTGCTGAATACACAGAAAAGATAAGGCAGCGATTTCAAAATGAACAGGATGTTGGTCTGACGCTGCCTCGACCTTCTGAATGACATCCAGGGATATAGCAGAGCCTTAATCTAAAGCAGTGTCTTCCTGTACAGGTTTAAAAGTATAAAGGAAGGCAAAAGTGCAGAAGAAATGATCCACAAATTGCGATCGGCAATTACTGTCTTATAAATGCATCTGCGGAGCCGGAAATCGGTCGAGTCAATGACCGATAATACGTACAGCAAGACTGTTGTACTGCTGTTGTCTACGTTTGAAAAAAACGCCACAGCTTGCATGTCTGATCGCCGAATCGTCTGCCGTTCAGGCGACGCAGCGATTTCGCCTGTGTTTTTGGTGTGTCGGGACGTGTGCTGTGAAGTTCTGGCGTGTGGCCACCAGTGACACTCCTAAGCGCTGTCTTTCCGACGCGCTTCAACACCTTGTGGAAGTAACATCTCCCGCGGGCGGGTGTGTCCGAGCGCCTGTTGGGATGTCGGGTACGATGTGTGAAACGCTACACCAGTATCGCGTGGAGTTTGAAAACGCGCTCCAGATGACGCCCGGCAACGCCTGCCGGGCTGAGCATCAGTTCCCAGTCATCTGTGTGGATTTCTCACTATTTGCCAGTGAGGGCGCTGTGCTCCCCCACCTCAGGCCGCTTGGTGCTCCCACTCACAGGGGGTCCTAAATCAAAACTGTCCCGGTCCTTCGGGTTTGTCCCCAATGAGGTGGACTGAGCTCCCCGTGTCCCTCAGAGCTGCTGAATCCCTCCCAGCCCCATCTTTCTGAGAGCCATTTCTCTCCTGCCCTCCTGACAGCTATATAAATGAGTCCAACACCTTCTGCTGTGATCATCTATGCATTTGTTGTTTGACTATCGCCTCTATAGCAGCTACTTGAGGGATGTGACCCAACGACATGGTGGTGTCAGGCAGACAAGCTGTGTTCTTATCATCCTGCGTCTACAGCTCTTCTTCAGTCATTGATGCGCTTTGTTCTCTCCGGTCTGCACGTCACTTTTGAGAAACGTTCTGAGAGATTAGTCGGTGTAAACACGGTTCTAAAGGGGAATTCCGTGGTTCACAAGACTTTGGCTGGAGATGTTCCTGCCTTCGATGTCGTTTGAACATCTCCGTCAGCCGCGGACGTAAAGTCACCGAACCGGGTCTCATTTCCGGCCGTTCCCTGACAACCGGGGCCCACGAGCCGCCGGGCTCACGGCGCAAATCCAGCTCCGGCTCAACATTAACAACTTGGAACACGACGCATTTTTCCAACCTTAGGAAATGCGGCCTTAAGCAAAGACCCCCGGAAACCGTCGCTCGTGTCCGATTAGCGGCACTTTCCCAAACAGCAACTTTCTCAGGCCTGTTCCGCACTCTGGGCGGTTCGAATTTGTCACAACGTTCGCACGGCGGAGGAAAGGAGCGCGGTTGTGACGTGTTGCTTCGGTCCGCGAGGGGAGGCCCCCCGAACAGTTAACGCTGCCTTCTGGCCGTCACGAGGCGGCATCGACCGCCGCGCCTGCGGTGCGAATTAGTCTCTGCGACCGCGCCTCTGTCAAGCGACCGTCGATCTGCCGGCTCCCGCCATGACCTAGTGCGGCTCTGGGCTAAAAATGAACAAGATTTCAAACCCTGACACAGTTTTCTTAAAAACTGCTTTATAAACACGCTGGATGGAGCCTTGAGATGTTTAAATGGATCTCCTTGTGGCTTCTTCAGCCCCCTGAGATGGAATGCTCGAGTTCTGGGGGGGGGGGGCGGTCTTGGCTCTCAAGAAAGCACTCTGCATGTTCAAAATAAAATCTCGATTCTTTTCTCCGGTAAATAAAGCCACAAGTGCGGAGCAGAGATGTCCGTCTGTGTCTGTGTCCGTCATTTCCCGGTTTCATTCCCCTCGTCCGCCATAAACATGAAGCAAAATCCACGCCTACAAGTAAACAAATGTTTCACCAATTATTTCAAGTGTGATTAATTAAAGATGCTGCTGAGCTGCTCTTCAACATCTGGTCTGGTCTCATCTCCTACTCGCTCACAAGGAGCGTTACACGGAAGAAGGACATAATCGGCGTCAAACACTCCGTGTCGCTGCGTAAATAAAACAGGATTTACACGCAAAACAAACAGAACCACAAGGGCCGCGGTGTCGTTTGGCACCGCTGGCTCTGCCTTTCTCTTCCTCTTTTGCAGAAGGAAGGTTCCGGCTCCTCGTCCTCGTCGACAGTGAAAGTGCCACCAAACGTTCATAATGCGCCCGTCCGCTGCTCGGCCCTTCGCTAAAAGACAAGCGCGACTTAAAGAGGCTTCTCTGCTCTCGCACCTCCGAGCTGCTGCTCTTTGGAGCGCTTATGGTAAAGGTTCTCTCAGCAGCGACCGTGTTATTTATTACGCTAAACAGTGGCGATTGCCGAGCCTCGCGGCGCTCGACGATTGTGCTGCGCGGGACGGGACCGTCACGCCGAACGCAGGGACACGCCGAGCAAGTAACAAAAAAACGACGATTACGTCGCAGCGCCGATCATTTGCACTGCTTCATCTGACACGTCTGTCTGGGGTGACCGACAGCACGAGGTTCGTACGCTGATTTTCCCTTTCGCGCCGCGTCGTAATTTCAGCGATGGATTCAGGGAAAATACCGCAACCGAGGGTGCGACTCGAACCCAGGACTGCGGAATTGCGAGGTAATGGAGAACA
This sequence comes from Arapaima gigas, assembly GCA_900497675.1. Taxonomy (NCBI): domain Eukaryota; kingdom Metazoa; phylum Chordata; class Actinopteri; order Osteoglossiformes; family Osteoglossidae; genus Arapaima; species Arapaima gigas. The sequence continues at coordinate 30,819 of UFQX01001444.1, read as the reverse complement.
ACCGGAGCGATGAGGTTAAACCCGACGCAGGAGGCCATCCCGCGCACCTTAATGCAGCGTAACGCACCCACAAAAGTGTGTTAAATCGCTCTTATTGTTTCGCCGGCTGCCGCCGTCCGCAGGGCCGCGAAAAGGGCCGATTTCACCCCCGGTTGTGTGCGTGTGATGGCGGGCGTGACGGCATTCGCGGTGCGGTTAACCCCACCGACCACGTCCCGCCTTTCACGGCCCCTTTTATTTTGCTAAATAAGCCGTCAGCGGCCCGCCCGGCGCCACCGAGGACAGCTAAAGTGGCCCGCGGGGACGTGGGGACAGCGCCGCCCCTGACATGCCGCGTTGAGCTGTGGCCCGTGGGGGGGACGGCGGCCATCAAAGACAACAAACTCACGGCGGGACAGCCGGACACCCCCTCCGAGCGGCTCGTCTTCACGCCGCAATAGAACAAGAAGTTCCGATTTTAACATGTAAGCAAGTGTTTCTGCGATGAACACAACGCACGCGGCTTTAGACAGAGATACCTGCGCGTTTGCCGGGCGGAACTCGGAGAGAAATGCGACGGCGGGAAGTGATCGTGACCGGACTGCAGCAAAGCAGGACCTTCTCTTAGTGACCGTTATTCTGCCCCACATTATGCTTCTGTGTGTTAAGATACTTGTCGCCTCATCTTGTCACTTGAGTTCTGAGGAGAAAGGCACCCCCCCCGTTACCCCCCACTGCGGGAGGTGTATTTACAGCTCTCGCGATGCCCAATCTCCACCCCATTTGTAAGCACGTCAATATGAGATAAAATAGAGCTGCGCCGTGAGCTGCGACGGCTCTGACCCCCGACCCTGGCGGCCGACCGTGAAATTAGCTCCGGTCGACGAGGAGTGAATCACCTGGGCGTGGCCGGGGGGGGGGGGCACTGATGGACTCATCACCGGAATTTACAAAAACAGCAATAATAACGCAGACACCCAGCGGAGGGTCTGTTTGCACACGAGGGACGTTGCTGCTCACAGTGCAGGATAATGAAACTAAAAACAGCTGCGGATGAGGAGCATCACGGACCTCACCTCACCTCACCTCACACCTCCACACACCTCACCTCACACCTCCACACACCTCACCTCACACCCCCAAACACCTCACCTCACCACACCCCACCTCATACCTCACCTCATTACACCTCACACCTAACCTCACTTCACCTCACCTCACAGACAACCCAGGTGACCAATAAATGAGCAAGATCATGTATGAGGTTTCCACACACAAGCCCTGCGGGGCAGGAGAAGCTCCTCACGTGTCTCCTAGTGAGTCCTTCACGTCCCCCCTCCGGCATGCAGTTTTGATGAGTGTAAGATCAACACTGCGGCACCGGGAGAGAGGCGGGTCGCTCTCCAAACCCTGGGGGATGTGTGTGTGTGGGGGGGGGGGGGTTACTGAGTTTACCGTGTTCACCGGACTGGAAGCTCATGTTATATTTAAGGATGTTGAGAGCAGGTCCTTCTGCACATCTGCTCCACAGAAGGGGGACGCTGGAGTTTGGACTGTCCTCCCTGCCCCCCTAGACAGCAGCTCATCAGAAGGCCTCAGATTAACTCAAACTGCAGTTTAAAACGGAAGTTTCTACCAGTTTCTGGCTTATTAACAACTATTAGAAAGAATTATTGAGCCGACAGGCGGCGACTTGCAGCGTGAGGTTTGCATACAGAGCCTCAGCAGCGATGCATCCTCGACTACAGCAGGTGGCGCAGTGGTGAGAGCAGCCCCCTCAACCTCGACCCCACCCCCTGCTGCACTTCCCTACGTTGCGGTACTTATCCGCAGCCGATACAGTAAAAGTCACCCTGCCCTGCGGTATTAGTGGGTAAGTCAGGGTAAACATCAGGGTGCTGAGGTCACGCCGTAAGTCACCTTGGAGAAAAGTGTCAGATAAGGAGCTCCTGTCTTTCTGCCTCAGTGCCAAAGGTCACCGACAGTCTCTTATTCTGGTTTAGTCCGGTTCATTCCGGTTTTCTTATTCCAACCTGCTGAAGTGCTTCGGAAAGGGTGACGTGAAAGAGCAGTGACATTTCCTGATGAGACGACGCCAATATTCACATCGCCGGGTGTTTGGGTCGATGGAGCCGAGACCCGAGATTCACACGCACACAGCCACACACACACACACACGCACACACGCACAGAGTTCACCTGCAGACGATTCATTCTCCACAGCGAATTCAGGCCCGGTTCCGCTCTCTCGACGCAATATTTCCATACTTTAATCAGGGGTTATTCATCCCGAGACGCAGTTGGCGTGAGAAAGTCAGGGCCCCGGATGCGAAAGCCGAGAAACTCCGTTTCCACGGCGACGCAACCCACTCCACCCCACACGCAGACCGCAGTGGACCCCCGGCAGCCACCGTACCGCAGTGAGAACACGGCAGACAACCCCCCTCTTTACATCCAAACATTTCCCTTCAAAGTGCACACTTTTGTCCCCATTTGAATATTTCTGTGGTGGAAGAGAAGCTGCGTGGGTTGCGGGTCCAGTGAGAAGTCACATACATGTAGGAAATACCCTGTGTTCGGTCGCCTTTTTCTGTTTTCCTGCTGGCAAATATTTAAGAAGGACTTACACCTGTTAAAAAGCGCAACGTGTCTGTAAACTCTCATTTTTCCTCAGTCGGCTCACGACTTGCTGCTTCTCGGACGCCGAAGGACAAGCAAAGCGTCGCAGTTCCACGGAGGTTCAGAAATGTACCGGAAACTATTAAACCCCGGAGTGAAAAGTTAATTACTTGAAGAGCGAAAGGGAGCAGATCCGAGGCGGCGGCGGCGGCTCCATCTCCGCTTTATGAGCCTCGGAGGGACGAGTCATTATTCCCCGCCGGGCTTTTGACCGAGCGACCAAACACGTCACGTGTCGCGTCGGGGCTGCAGACGCCCGCAAATCAAATTCCGCGCCGCTGGAGCGACAGCGACGCCCCGCCAAACACACCGAGCCCCATCTTGTTCTGCCCGCTTTGTCTTCTGAAATATCGCAGTGCAGCAGCGGCGGGAGACGTGCAAGCGTGCGAGGCGGGACTCGAATGCAGCCCTTCCTCCGCTTTCCACCGCACAGAAGTTTCCGGAAGCAGATTTGAACTCTCACGCGTTTTATTACTGTGCTGTAAAGTGCTGCACTGTGTACTGCAGCAACGCCTTTGTACCCTAATGGAAGCGACGGATGGAACAAACGTGTAAGAATAAAGTGGGTGGATGTGGGATGACACACTAAACCAAAGGAATGAATTAATAAACCACAATAAGAATGATATACAGATGGCTTCTGCTGATGGGTTCGCACATTTGCCCACAGCGTCAGCTGCCCTCTGGAAGCGTGAACCCACAACCCCGCGGTGGCAGGCTGACGTCGCGACCGCCTCGGCCGCGGGAGGCGGGGTCGGTGCCCCGGGCTGCCTACCTTCGTCCAGCGGTCATCCTGTGGTGGTCATCTCAGGGAAGAGAACTGAAACGACACGGGAGAAGAACCGCGAATTAGGTTGGCGAAACACAACGCGGCTGGGGAAACGAAGACGGGCCACACGGCACCGTCAGAAGCGGCTCGAAAAAGAACCACACGTGACGCTGCAAACCAGAGCAGAAGCTGCGTGGACGTTTCCGAACAACCTGGCGGGATTATTGATCTATTCCGTGAAAAACAACAGTAACGCCATAACTGCGTTCTGCTTAGAGCAACACAACAAATTAGTTTACGTTATTTAAAAATGAGCATTTCCAGTGTTACGGAAGATTTTTTCAGGCTATTTCAGCTAATTCCATTAGCAGATGCTGCTTCACCCCAGACGCCTGTGGACTCATATTTGTGTAAATGATTAGGTGCTTATTGAACCAAAAGGGTGAAATATGCTTTGGGTTGTTACTACAAAATTAGTCAGTGACAAACATTCAGCTGAACCGACACACACACACACACACACACACATACTGTCACGAGGGCTCAAACATGGCTGACACACACGTCCAACCGCAGAGAAGTCAAGGCAAAGTACCTGTCCTCACATGATACGGTAAAAATTACCCTGCTGTGCAAACGGGTAAATCGGTGTAACTCCGTGTACAAACCACACACTGTGAGAAAAACCTACACTCTGTCTGCGTCTCACGTGAATTTTTAAAGATATTATTTATTAATTTCCTTTATTATTTTGTAAAATGTCCAAACACCTGAAACCTCAGTTTCGTGTTAATAAGACGGCAGTTGGTTTCGAACAGGAGTTTGATGGAGCCGATCGCATATTCTCATTCTGACTCATTTAAAAGTTCATATAATGTTAATGCAGCTCTTAGTGAATTAAAGTTCGGGGGAAAAAACTGCAAAGTTCTTTTTTTAAACGTTGTTTTTTGGCCGAACGTAACGCTTAAGTAATCCGGGACGTCTGTGCCGATGTGCCGAGAGGTCAGAGCGGCTTTCGGAGCTCTGCACAGAAACAGACGTCCGGGTCCGGCGGTTTGCGGAGCGTAAAGTAAAATTCAACACGGACTCCACAACTCGGCGGTTCTGAACCTGACGCCAGGCTTCCTTCTCCTTGCGGAAAACGGCGTGAATGATGCAGGCGTTGAGTCCGCACCGCTGATGCGCCCGCCGTGTGACCGGTGCGCTCACGTTGGGCCCCTGCCCCCCAGAGAGCACTCACTCCACATTTCTCTCACATTCCCCTCGCACGGTCCCGGGAAGAATCTTCTCACCGGACAGCAGCTCAAGCAGAAGGCCTCCAAAGAGCTCCGTCATGAGCTCCGGGCTCGTGCTCCGCGGCGTCCGCAGGGTCCACAGCACAGCCCCCCCGACGGCAACGCAAAGTCCTCCTCCACAGCTGCGTGCCCGACCAGCAGAAAGTGGGGGGATGAGTTGCAGAGGGCAGAAATGTTCTGACCCACAGTGCACTTCAACATCTGCACATTTCTATCCCCCCTTCGTAGAGAAAGTTCTGCAGAAAACTTTACAGGTGAGGCAACCGTAACCACGACCGGGTCTTAATCACAACAAGGACAATGGAAGGCAGGAAGTGGCACCATATTTCACTCCACAGCAATGCCAAGGTTTTATGGACCTGTTCCTACTCGTGTCACACAAACAGAATTAACACCCAAATACATATTTAATATGCAAATGGGCTGATGGGGGGGGCGCCTGGGCACAGCAGGTCACCCCGGGGCTCTGATAAGGCTTAGCTGATGTTGGGCCCCAAAACACACGTGTGGTCCATATCTGGAAATAAACACAGTAAATGCAAGCGTGTCACCTGTGACCAGCTGTGACAGTAGTGACAGGATGGAGTGTGATGACCTGTCCCTCCTCACATCACCCCGCCGTTCAGGAGTGCTGTCTGATGTGGCACCTGCCTGTTATCAGCTCGCGACACACCTGGGCTACGCTTTGAAGGCTGATGAGAGGTGCGTGGGGGGGGGGGGGGGGG
>UFQX01001444.1:0-25347 GCA_900497675.1 Arapaima gigas | reverse complement strand
GGGGGGGGGGGGGGGGGGGGGGGGGGGGGGGGGGTCCGCGTCCCGGAGATACTGCTCTCTTCTCCAGCCAAGAGACGACGTGGGGGATGAGATGGAGATGACTGACTGGTGGTTCGGCCTTCAGCTCTCGAGGAGATGTGTGGAGCAGCACCTTCGGCAGGTACAGCCAGCAGGTGCAAAATGACGAAATAAACGTTCTACAATCTTAAGAATTTCCTCTCAAAATTTCTTTCATAAAGAGTTTGTTTTGGTCCTCAATGTTCTTGTGAAACCTCAGCCTGGAAAGATATGGAGCAAAGACTGATTCGGGGGCTTCACTTAGGAAGCCCCTCCTTGGGAGGTCATTGTGGACCCCTTCCCATGCAGGGGGTCCCAGCGACTAAGATGATGACAGCGATTGTGATGGTGGTGGTGAGGGTGATGTTGGGCCAGGGGATGGAGCTGTGATGACAAGAGGAGCATCTTGTGAATGAAAAGAGCCTCCAATGAGGGTGGGACTTGTTCCCAAATGTGAGCTTCATACAACCCAGGGCCCTGTTTCCCACAATGCCCTGGGCTCAGCCATAACTAATAGAAGGTGACACCCCCCCCCCACGATGCTTTTAACACCCAAAAGACATGTTCTGCTTTTTCACACTGCAGACTGTCAGCGAAACAGGGCGTCAGCAAGTGAAAACACGGTAAAGCAGCCTCACTGTCATCACTGCTGTTATTATTACTGTTATTGTCACTGTTGCTGTTTTTAGCTGCTGCTCCTCTGTGGTTCTTCGTGGTGAGAAATTAATAAACACCGTTTCACTTCTGGTTGATGCTTTCCAGCCTCAGAAGACAATTCTTCTGCTTTGGAGGAAACCAAGACGGGGGTTAAACCTGAGCCCGAGCTGCACAAAAAGGCCGGTTCAGAGCAGGGTAAAAACACGGTACGGGGTTCTCTGCCACCACGGTAACCTGCAGCAGCAGGAGCGATGCGCTAAATGTGGGGGAAGCTGGGCCCGCTGTGCTGCTAAGGACACTCGTGGCACATTGCTATGGCGCCACCTGCTGTCAGGAAGGTCCCACAAAATAAACAGCCGCCGTTTCATTCCGACGGAAAATAATCGACAAAAACGAATCTCTAAACTGCACACAGGAGAACAAAATCGATTTAAACATATCAAATTGTGTATAGAAACACTAATAATTTGAAAAGTAAACAGTATTTATAAAGAAATAAATCGGTCGTAAACTGAGGGATTTTCCCACGACACGAAACTGCGGTGAAACACGAAAAAGGTGATTAGTGACTAACTGGCGTCTGATATAAAACTGTGTTCCTGCTGTGAAATAAGGTGCGAACTGCTGCTGCTCGGGAACATAAATCACGAGCTTCTTCATAAACAGGCTGAATGTGAAGAGCTTCGTGTGGAGGATTTTACCACGTTTTACATGTCGCTCGCTGACGTACAGCGCCATCTTGTGGAAGCGCCTGAGCGATGCGTCAGTGTTTGGCAACAAATACAAACAAATGAAATATTTCAAAAGAGACAATGAAAAAGTACATATATTTATGAACGTGAGTGTGAGGTAAAGATAAAGGAGTTAATGAATAAATTTCAAATTCCATTCTGTATAAGAGTGACAGCAATGAAAGCTATTATTATTATTATTATTATTGTTGTTGTTATTATTGCTATTATTATTATTGCAGGTGAGAAATTCGTTACAGCAACTGACCTTCCTCTACAGTTTACATTTTACTGTCCTCCTGGTAAGAACCTCAGTCAAGGGCCGTACAGCATAAGCGAGCTGTGATCACAGAACCGACAACCTACCGGCCAGCGTCTTTAAGCGCCTTGCAGGGCTGCCCAAGCAGTAACTTACTGCAACAGTGAACGTGTCATAGTTTTGCTGTTTTGAGGATAGCGGCCCTGCGGAAACTGCTCAAGGTCGATCAGCTATTGAAGTTCAGGCAACTAGAATGAAATTAGAACAGAAATTAATTTGCATCCCAGCAAAGATCAAACAAGGACCGAGTCTCAGGACGCAAGACTGTCGGGCGGCAGCCCTCGCTTTCGCACTCGCAATAAGGGCTGTGATGTAATTATTTATCACATTTATAACTGTAACTGCCTTCTGATCTATTTCATTATAACCGCTGTAATAGGAGACCTGGAGGCCCTGCGTTGCCCCAGGAGATGATCATTACTAGAGATCTTCTGCATGAGACTGGATCGCGATCCAGCCGCCTCGGGTTACAGCCCATAAAAAATGTAAGAGCTTTAAATATGGGCACCACGACGGCCCCGGGAGAAAATCACCCATTTAATTAAACCCATAAAATAATATTTCTCCTGCAGAAAGATGGCTTCTAGCGCGCCGTCCGTTTGCTCATTTAGTTAGATTACCGGCTTATACTTCAAAGTCTTTTCAAATGTAAACAGCTGGAGAGCGTTGTGTTAGAAAAGAAAAGACAAGAAAAGAAGGTGCTCAGTCTGAGCTCCGGTGGAGAATCTCTTGCTCATTCACTTTAAGACAGAAACGTCACAAAGTTACTCCTGGAAATAAAAGGGTGGCAATAAAATATGTGCAAGAGCAGCTTGTTTTTTTGACACTATTCTTCCAGGCCTTTGTTTACAGCCGTCTGCCTGTGTCAGACAAATACAGACATCATCAGTGCACGAAAAACCCTTTGGTTAGCAGCACATTGTTATTATTATTATTATTATTATTATTATTATTATTATTGTGTTTGTTTAAATCATAATATTAATTCCTTTAAAATAATTTCACTGTGGCCCCTCATGCAAGCACCTCAGGAGCTTCTCAGCATGTTTTTGTTTTCCCAACTGAGGTGACCGACAAACTCTGGGCAATGCAGCAAACTACAGTAGTGTTAACATCCACGTGACCCCCGCGGGGGTCGGCCAGCAGCCCCGGCGTACAGCAAACCTCAGCGTGTCACCGGTGAGGCTCCCGGTTAGTCAGCCGGTTTCCCGTGGAGGTCGAAGGGTCACTTCATTAATTCTGAGTATTCGCATCAGTTTCAAACAGCCAGATTCCAAAATGCATAAAAACCGGGCAGCTCAACGAAGGACGGTTTACGGCAATGTCTGCGAAGCTGAAAGTTTGGGCACAAAACACACGGCGCAAAGCCCACACCGCGACGCTCTCTGCCCAACATGCCAAAATGTGCGTGACCAGGAAGCGGAGGACAACGTGTGGCATCACTAGCTTGACGGCAGCAACGCGCCGGAGGAGCCTGGGGGTGCAGGAGTTCCACCCGCGACGCGTCCGGAAGGTCTGGCGAAGCGTGTCGCCTCGCACCCGGCGAGCAGGTGCGTGAATCGCAGAGGAGTTCGACCTCCACGGATGAAACCCGCAGCGAGGCTCCTGCTTCACACCCCACGTGATCATCTAATGGCTGTCCGCTCTTCTCCAGAAACATCTGTTTGGAAATCCAGAACAAAACAGGAGGCTGGAGGAAGCGCCGCCGTGACGGAACTCGGCGCTGCAGAGCCGAAGCCCGCAAGGAACGACCGAGGGCATTGCCGCGCGGTCCAAACCGTACGGAAGCGCCGGTGGCTCAAACAGGCTGTGTCCACGCGCGCCAGCAACGCGGGGGGTCTCGCAAGGGCTGCGAGTCGAGGACGTAAGAGCAAAGCCAGCTACCTCATCTCGCCCAGATGCGCCTGCAGGCCCCTCTTTCCGCGCGTTTCCCTCCCTTCGCAGGGGGACGTCCTTCTCGCGCCACCAGAGACAAGCAACCCGCTTGTTTGTTGTACTTCTGTACTGCCGACCGACAAAGTCGATTCGCTTTTTGAAGAGCCCGGCGATGCTCCGCGAGGGTAATTTAACAGCTCGGCCCGGGATCGATAGTCCTCCAAAAGCGATATTTTCTCTGAATCGCTGCGGCATGTAGAGAAAATAAAAGTTTCACACATGCGCCGCATTGAGGGCGCGAGAGGCGTCGGGGGGATTAAGACGCCTTTGGGAGACAGCAGATGTTCACTTTAGCCACGGTATTTATTGCGTGTTCCTCACCTGTGCCGACTCGAGCTGCAGTGGTTTACGGCGCGGCGGAGGCTGTGTGGAGCCTGTATTTTTACTAATGGTTTGGGGTGAAAACCTTGAAGGGCTCTGCAGGGGGAGCTGGGATTCAAACCCGGAGCCTTTCATTTCCAGTCAATCCCTCTATCGCTGCGCGCCCCGGTGGCCCATACAGAAGTCCAGAATACAGGTGAACGTCTGAATGACGCATGTTTACAGAAGACGCGGCTGATCTGCGGAAGCAGCTGTCACCCCCCGCGGTTCGAACCGCAGCCGCGCCGGAGGAAGGCGCTCAGGGTTATGCAATAATTTATAGTCGAAATGCTTTTGCTTTTGGACCTCCAGCTCCTGCGTGAACCTTGACATCAGCCAACACGGCGAAGCTCTCCTCTCTCTTATTTATGGTTTCACGCCAAAAAAAGCACTTAAATGCCTCTTGTTCTGGCCTGAAACTTTCATGTCAGACGCACATTTCTTCTGGGACCTCCTGTAAACGTGCTCTAAATATGCATTATAGTAACGTCCTCTTTTCTCAGAGGGACTTTTGCTGGCATTTTAAATGTGATCTTCATGTTCTTCCTGGTCACTGGGTAATGTACTGTTCAGGTCACCTCCTTTCGGGGTTATAAAACGCTGATGACGTTTCATAAACTGCTCTCAGTGTTCATGAATGCGTCACAATGTCAGATCCATTCACCTTCTGTGTTTGTTTTCTGCTCCTCCACCTTCTCCTCTTTCTCCTCCTTCTCAACACCTTCTCTTTATCTTCCGGCCCCACCTCATCCTCCTCCTCCATCCTTCTCCGCTTGCTCCATCTCCTCCCTCTTCTCCTCCACCCCCCCATTCCTTCAGACCCACAGGAGGAACCCAGCAGTTTTTTGACGGTTCTACCTTGTTTGCTGTGGTCCAGACCTGCTGCATCAGGGGTGCTGTGAACACGCTGCGATTTGCTCAGTTCCCGTCGTGAGACTCATCGCTTTCCCGGATCAGGAATTTACCGGCGAGATTAAGGAACGCAACTAACACATGGCGGTGAAGGAAGCCGCGTCGGAGCAGAATTTACCCAGATCACGAGGCTGTCCGAACGTGCAGACCTCAGGTGGGGCTACGGATCATCGTAAATCGAGGAACAAAATGACAGATAAAGCAAATAAAAGAGGAAATATAAAACCCCGCCTTCCACCAGTATCAACACAACTATCACTGCTGCAACTCACAGGCTCATCCAAACAGGACTGAGCTTCTCCAGCACCTCCATCGGTGGTGCCGCCCTCCGGACAGACAGGTCATCGCAGCCACGTTTCTGGGCAGGATTAAGGGGGGAAAAGACGTGTAACATTGCGGGCAACAAGCATGTAAACGCCAGCTAGTCACAGCGTTTATCCCAGGTGATCACACACCTGACATCCATCTGTGAGGATTTGCTTCAAAGTTGTAAATGACGGCAGTAATTTGTCTGGTTTACTGTTCATCATCTTTGAGGCCTAAACTGGGTGCCTTTGATCCAGTCCTGTCTGTATCAGGGAATAAATGGGGGGGGTGTTTCACACAAAGCCACCAGAGTGAAATACTGTCCTGCTTTAAATCACGTTTCCTTCATATTCCTGCATCCAGCATTGGAAGAAAGGAGCTGAACTGCCATTTACTTGCACTTTTCTCCACTGTTACAATGTTGGGTTCAGCGATTCACCCGTTTATGCAGCGGATCTTCTCCCCCCCAGCGGTACCTTCACCGAGGGGGTGTCAGCTAGAGGTGGGATCCAAACCCCAAGGTGGTACCTCTAGCCGCTACGCCGCCTGCTGCCCGTCGGCAACGATGCAAACCTCCGTCAGGCCGCAGCGAGTGAGACTTCAGCCCCCCGGGCGCCTCCCTGGGACGCAGGGAATGATGGGACGCTGCGCAGCCACAGGTCCCGACAGGAGGATTAAAGATTTTGCACAGCCGTTCGGCCGACGAATCTCCCCCGGCCGACGCCGCGGCGTGACAGGCGGATTACAAGGTGCGGCTCCAGCTCCTTAACAATTCACGAGGGGCCTGAAGGCTGCTGGGAAGTGGCGGGGTGGGGGGGGGGGGGCGTTTCNNNGGGGGGGGGGGGGGGGGGGGGGGGGGGGGGGGGGGGGGGGGGGGGGGGGGGGCGTTTCTCACCTGCTCCTCGTCGCTTTTCATTGGAGCTGATGGGTCGCGCGGCAGAATGCAGGAGCACCGGGTTCAGGGAGGTTCACGCAGGTAACCGCCATGTATTTCATCCCACGTGAGGTTTCCCGTCATACAACACGCCTTTATTTCGCTTTTACCTGTCACTCCTCACCTGTGTCCTTAGTTTGTACCCTCATCTACCCATTTATACAGCAGGGTCATTTTTACCGTATCAGTCAAGGTAAATATTTCTCTCCAGGGTTGGAGGTGGGACTCGGATGTGTACGGCCCTGTGCTGTGGAGGACATTTACTTTTATACTCATCTGAAACAAACACAGTGACATATGTGACATTACTGAGACGCAAAGTCAACAAAGAGACAGAAAGTACCAAAAAAAAAGTTTTAAAAAATGTGCGCAACGTGAGGGATGAACAGAAGCGGCTGTGAGCAGCTGCGACGCTGCATATTTTGCCGTGATTTTAACATTTGAAAGGGCGGCAGCCGTCGCTTTTTTAACAAGAAACAGGAAGGAAGGAATGAAGATGCGGAAGAAGCTGCCGGCGCCGTGAGCGTCACTCACCCAGATGCGGCTGTTCCCCGCGGGTCACTCAGGTGCCGCAGTCCTGCTGTCACATGAGCACATCTCACCAGGCCTGGCTGGCGCTGTTGAGCTGCTGCTGCTCTAATCTCGCCTGGGGGGAGAGGAGAGAAGAAGGTCTCAGGTGGGGGCTGCTGGCTGCAGGGCCCTTGCTGAGGAACACAGCTGGACACTTGGGTGGGTCCTGCACACCCAGACCAGCTGGGGTGCTAGACTGCAGCCCCCCCACGAATCTCCGTGAGGACATACACCGGTCACAGGCCCTCTGACCAAAGTCCGTCCTTCCGTCCACCCAACGCGGAGCACACAGACCCCACACCGACGTGGCTGCAGTCGAACCCGCAGCACAGGAGCAGTGAAGCACCAGCGCTACCCGCTGTGCCTCTGCTCACCTCCTTCCCCAAACCACACAGTGAAAACCCAGAGCAGCTGGACAGACGTGGGTTCGCAGCCCCGGGAGAGGGTCACGTCTGCGACTGTACTAAACCGGCGTGGTAAATGGCCGCGGTGTGCCGGGTGGCCACAGTCCCAGGATCCCCTCCTGCGTTCACCTGGCTTTGTCACACGGACCCTGTCCGCTGGCAGTCGAATTAGTCATTAAAGGAAAGAGGAGGAAAACGTTGCACGGGAAACTGGAAATAAATCTCGAGCGAAACAGAAATACGGCACTTGGATCCGGCGTCACGCCTTTCGCCGGTGACCTGCAGTCTGAGGCGGCAACTGAACATCGGATCCCACCTCCGCGATTGATCACCCTGCTGCCAGGTAGACGTTACACTGCTGTACAAACACTTAAATCATGAAGCAACAATGTGCAACGCGCACTCTGTAAGTCACCTTGGACAAAACTGTCAGATAAATAAATGTACAGTTTGGCAGCTCAAACATGTTCATTAACACGATGTTCTGCTATTCATAAGGCTGTGCTGAGGTCGCTGAGCCCTGGCGGAGACCTTGGTCCTTCAAATCACTGTTGCGGAGAAGCTCATCTGCAAACAGACACACACACACGAGGAGCACTGAGTGGAGCCACTGAGCTGTTTGACTGGGGCTCCTGCGTTTATGTGCTGCACTTTAAAGCACTTTGGAGACTTTTGATGGGAAGAATCTGGACACACATATTGATGTAGTAGTTCCTGAAACCCCGGCAGCACCTCATCCACGTGGTCCTTAAAAACCTTCCATACGACTTTCCTCGAAATCAGAGATTTACTGAGAATTCACTGAGGTATAACAGGTGAAAGTGGCAAACAAGGGGCGATGGGAGCCGAGAGCCTCGGACTGCAGCACCCAAACAAACTGGCGAAATAAAAAGACCACAAGGTGGCATCGGTCTTGCACCGCTCAGCTTTTTGGAGGCTCGTGAACTCCAAATCGGGTCCTTGTACATGCAAACATGTAAGCGTTTCTTAAACAGAGATATGAGTGTTACACAAAACTTACAGAATTGCTCCATATGCACTTCCGACGTGAATGGTGCCAGTTAGTGTTGACTTTGGTCAGCAGGTTACTTTCCAGCGCTTTAAACCCCACTGTTAAATTACAGCCCCCCCCCCAACGTCCCCCCTCCCCCAAGGAGGCCTCTGTTCATCGGCCCGTGAGCCGAAGCTCTCAGGTGTGAGAAACGACCGCGGCAAACTGGACCAGAAGTAATATTTGATGAGCTCACAGAAGATCCTATAGACACAGAGGAGCTCCTGCCCTGGAGAGTATCGCTATGGGGGGTATCTCCTCGGCAGCTGGAGACACCAATTTAGGAACTTTCTCCGTTTGCCCCCCAGCAGCAGTTCTCCTGGTGCTCAGTGACTTCAGTCATGTGCAAACGCACAGTGACGTATCGTTCAATTATTAATGTTAGCATTTTATTTCCTTTTATTCATGTATGTGACACTTTCCTCCAAGGTGACTCACAATGTGAGGTCTGAGCACTAACTTACCCTGATTTACTCATTTATACCGCGGAGACATGTTTTATGCAGTACAAGAACCTTGTTTAGAAGAACTACAGCAGGAATGGGGACTCAAACCCGGGTCTTTCAATGGTATCTGCTTCCCCATTGTTATTATTATTATTCTTCTTATTATTATTATTTCCACTGCTTCCACTTGCTGCAAAATAAAAGTATGTGAAAAATACATAAGATTTACCACTTCAAACTGAAACAAAAAGCGAGGTGATATTTGTAATTCCTCATCGAACCCGCTGTATTTATGTCTCGTCCTTGTGTGTCTGCTGTGATCAGTTAGTTACCCATCAGCCACCAGTCCTCGTACCTGGATTCGAAAGCCGTCAGCAGGGCCGCCTCGACCGGAGGAGGGAAAGGATAAAACTCCTCAAGATTCCCCTGAAAGAAGGAAGCAGACAAACGGAGAAACAGTTAGCATTCGGGTTTTTACACGACGACAAAGAGCAATTGTTCTCGTCCGCCCCGGAACTGTCACCGCAGCTGCGGGTGCGAGCAAATCCTGTTCGGCTTCAAAATGGGCTGCGAAACACAGTTTACGGGCAGCACAGCCAATAAGCAATTTAAGCAGAACTAATGAACCGACAGTTTTCCCCTTTTTTTCCGAAAAGCCTGAATTCCCAGCTGCGCACAAGCCTGATCTCCGGGGGGCCGCCGACTCTAACTGACCGGCCGTGTGTTTCACGCCACTGGCTCACTAGTGGGAGGTAACAAGGACAGAGAGGCGCTGAGCTCCCGCCTGGAGGGGCTGCACACGATCGATCCCTCACCTTTTACAGCCGTTTTACCACAATCAATGAGGTACGCAGAGGAAGGAGCGTCTTCCTTACAGAACCGGGCTCCCCGTCCTGAATCCGCTTCCATCCAGAAGTACGCGACATGCCACACTGGCCCCTCGCGGTACACACTCCTGAGTTATGAACTTCACACTTTATTTTATAGCTCGTTTTGTTCTTCAGACCTGCATTTGCCCTGCCGAGGCACCAGGGGGCAGCAAAGAGCGGCCGGCCAGAACAGCACAGGGCAACTCGCTTCCACGGTGTCTACAGCGCGTCTGGGGGTCCTCAGGAATACGGCGCACATTTACGACATGACTCACGGCGTAGTTTTATTTTCTGTCCTCCTTGCAGTTTAGTCAATGATAATAAAAAAGTATTTTTACATTTATTATCACTGCAGCTGACACTTTCACAGGCCCTGACTTGTACATAAATGGAGGAATGTCTGTATTGTTAACCTTTTGCTGGCGTCGTGTTATGAATAGACTTCATGCTTTCAGCTGTGTTGCTAAAGCGCGCGTGGGGGGTGGGGGGGTGACTCATCCCAGTCCTCATAAACGATGCTTTATTTGTCCAAATCTGCTCGTTGTTGGTTTAAGCTGTCGGACGGTCAGCCGCTTTGCCCGCCGTCTCTGCGCCCCCCGGAGAGCTGCGGCTGTCAAGTCCTCCGTCCACAACTATTACTCTCTGCTTTCTGACAGCGTAACCCCCCCCCCCCCAGTTTCCAAACTGTAACACAGTGCAGGAACAAAACGGCACCAACTCAAACGTCACTTTTCGGAGGGATCTGAGGCTCCTTCCAAATATACCCCTAATGATTCTCCCGTGTGAACATTCGCCAGCGCTTCCCATTTCCTTTGTTTTTTTTACCTCATGACACGCAATAACGTGTTTACTTGGAAGATGAAAGTTTTTTTGGGAGACCTGAAAATGATTTATTTCATTATGCGGCCCAGCAAAGAGGCGCTGCGGCTCACAAGCTGCTCCAAGCCCACCAATTAGTCCATCTGCTTCATTCGCTTTATTGGGGATGGAGAAGCGGAGCGGCAGTCGCCCAGGAAGCCGTGTTGACGGACCCCCGTCTCACACACTTAAAGTGCACGCGAGCCGGGCCTCGAGCGCAAGATGGACGGTGACTTGAGAATAGCTGGTACTGGGTGCGTCTTTGGGGAAAAATGCAAGACACCGGGACAGAAAACAGAGTAAATTAAAGCGAATGCTGTAGTAAATCCCTCTGCTTTGGCCGCGGTGGAGGACACATCTGCGCCCGATGGCGGTAGGAGGAGAGACCGCCCCCATCGGGGCACATCTCGGTCGACCGACTCGCAGGTCCAAGGTTGTGGGTTTGAGTCCCACTTGTTTGCAAACTTCACCGCGGTTCTTCCGGGCACCAAATCATCCTGTAGCAACGTCTCAAAGCCCGGAGAGCTGCCCACCTCCCCCGCGCTCGCCCCGGGCAGCGTTTCCAGCCACGGTCTCCACACCCTGAGGAGCACAGTCGCAGCAGATCACGCAGCGTTGTGTCGGAGAGCCGAGTTGCGGGGTTCGCAGTTTATTGAGTTTCGATCCTACAACGCAAATCAAGGTTTCACGTTTTTCGGCCTTCCTAATGGGTACGGAGCCGCGGCGCGTTTGGGCGTCGCGTACAGGACCTGCGATGCATCTGTTTTACACGCAGTCCAGAGCCGCCGTGCTCTTCTGAAGCTGGACGCTGACGCCCCGGGACTGGAGCCGATTTCAATACGCTTACTCACAGAAGGAGAGCGATGAAGACATCAGCATTCCCGGCGTTATCGAAACATAAATCAGAAATTTACAGCACGTCCCGGGCCTTTGTCTCTCAGCGCTAAGTAATGGCGCTCTGGGCCGTGTAGTAAAATGCGGGGAGCGGAACAGGTCACAGCCGAGTGGCGCGACGATGCGTGCCGCTCCGCGCTCCTTGTTTCTGCCAGGGCGGGCGCACCGTGGGAGGCCTCCTTGTCATAAATCCCCCGAATTTACAGCGAGATGATGTTCTCTCTGACTGGGTGCCCTTGCAAATCACACGTCTGCCAAGCGCCACATTTTGCATGAAATGAGATCTGCGGACAGTTAATCTTAAGCCCTCGGAGATGTGCAGAACTTGCACTCTTTGCTCACGACCAAAGTCAACAAGAAGACTTTGGCAGATTCTGCCAGCGGTTGGTGTCAAAACGTTCGATCTTAGCGTCCTTTTACTGTTCGGCGGAATAACACGCTGCTAATAAAATCCGGTGCTGCCGAAACACGCACCCAAACTCAGGAGACCCGCTGGTCTTGATGGTTGATGGTGACTGCAGGTGCTAAGATGGCACCGGAACTGCATTTCCCAGAATTCAGCAGCGAGGCAGGAGCACAGTGGAAGCCCAGGCGATGCTGCAGAAAAGTTCCCTCTGTCCCAGTACAACGTCAGCTATCTGAATGCTTGGCTGCATCCTCATCGCATCCTTTATTGAATAAATAAAGGTTTATTTTCACTGCGGCCGGCAATATTATACACACATCACCTGACATTACCTGTTAGGCCTTTTTTATAACACTTTTATAACAACCTTCCTCTGGCACTTTTCTCTAAGCTGCCCTGGAGAAAACCCACGTATACAGCACAGTAATTTAAGGGACACGTCAACCCCGTTTCTGTCCACCTCGCCGCCTGCTGCCCCTCACTGCCTAATGTGAAACAGGTGCGTTCTGGGAAAAAGGTAGGAAAAAGCGGCGAGGCTGCGAACGGCGCTCCTGTATTCACACCGACTCGCTGTGTGACGTGTAGCTGTTAACTCCAGCTGTTTGCTGTGATGTAATGGGCTTTACACCGGTGGCTTCCGGCAGTTTCCGCAGCTGCTCCCTCCTCCCCCCTCCACGGCCCAACAGCGTCTTTCAGCTTGACACCATTATGTCAAGATCCTCCATCGGCCTGTCAGCGCACCCCTCCGCGCTGCCGAAACAGCCCCCCCCTCCCGTCTCCCTCCAACAGCTGGCGGGGCGTCACCAGGTGGTGGCGCCGCGGCTCCGACTCACCCCCCAGCTCTCGGCGCGGCTCTGCGTTCGGCTCATCAGAGCTAAAGGAGACGAGTGGCTCGTACAGTGGAGCAATAGTGACACCAGTGCGCGCGCACGTGCGCACACACACACACACACAAAAAACACACAGACTCCGCATTTGTGTGCATTTCAGGATGGGAAGCTACACTTAACCCCCAGTCAGGCCGCCAAAAAGAAAACATTAAAATTGCATTTTCCCCATGGATGCTATTTTAAAAACAGCGGCATTACGCTTCCCTCATGGCTGTGAGAACACAAAATTGACGGTAAATTATTAATGTAGAAAAAGACAATATGCATATTTAAGCGCTCCGCTGTGGGCGCGGTGGCAGCTGACAGCGCGGTGGCACTTCCCGGGTTGCCGAACCAGGACACGGTCCACCTCCTGGGTCCGTGAGCGACGCAGGATGACTAACAGCTGCCGTCCCGCTCGTCTTCCTGCCCCCCCGGAGGACGACCGGTCCGACCCTGGGGTCCGACCCCCTCGGGCCCCCGCTCGCTTCGTCCTGCGGGGCGCACCACGGCGCTCGGACGTCCGGCTGCAGGCGCTCGGACGTCCGGCTGCAGGCGCTCGGTGCGCCTCTCCACGCAACGCGACACCATCGATTATGTATTAAAAACAATTTGCGCGGCGTCTCACCTGCGGCCTCGGGAGCGAGAGCGCCGCTGCAGCGGGAAGGAAGTGCGGTCGAAGCCGCGCCGATCGATCGCTAATTCGGGCCCTATTTGCGTTATTGATCGCGCGAACGGCGAGAGCGGCCTGATGACAGCGCCTCGCTCTCAGTTGTCACACGAAAACACCAAAACCGATTATGATTTCTTTATATGTCGAAAGCACCGCAGCTGCGTCACGTCGACTTTGCTGTTTCGCGTCGTCCGACTCGCCTCGGCCTCCGAATAACAAACAATTAACAGACACAAAAGTAAATTAAATCATTTGTTTGGCCTTCCGCAGAAATGCATTTTTCCCCGTCGTCCGCGAACCGTAAATCTTCCTTCCGCTCGCTCTGCCATTTTTATGAACTGTTATGGGATCAATTCATCACGGTGGTGAAGGAGGGCCGTGCCGTCTGGGGAAACTCTGGCTGGTTTTGATGTATGGGGCTCTGGAAAGCGGAGGGTATTTTTAGGTTGTGCAGATTTGCTTTGCTGGGGGGGCTGCGGAGGTGCGGCGCTGCTGTACCACACTGTACTCTACTGTACCCTGCTGAGTGCCTGCAGTTTGCACAGTCAACACTAGGCTGTGCTCTTTCTCCAGGAATGAGCTGCGTGACGCCGGCCCACCCGGGGCTCAAAAGAGGAGCGCTGCTGTCCGAGTGTCGTGGACCCACCGGGTGGTCACACCACAGTGCCTCGAACCAGGGGCCACTCAACCGCCCCCGTGTGTTTGACCCACAGCGGCGGCCGGCGGGAGGGGCACGGCGGGGGGGGGGTGTTGGTGTGGAGCTGCACATTTCTCTGCCTCTACTGAGAAGTTGCATCAGCTCCCTGTCGGCATGTAAGTCGCGTCTAAGTGTGACAAACACATATGTCGAAAGTCAGGCTCACTCAGGATTTTTACACCAAGTTCTCTGTCGTTTGATCACAACTGAATTAAATATGTGTGTTAAAAGTGTGTGTGTGTATGTGTGTCTCCATGTCTTTGGCCCACTCCCTGCAGCCCCCCTTCAACTGCAGTCTGCGCTCTTGTTCTGGTTCTGCTCACACACTCACTCTCCTCTCTTATCCACTTTGGGCAAACAAACACACACACACACACAGACACACACACACAGCAAGCAGCACGAACACGTGCCGAGTGGGTAGGAGTGTGAGAGAGTTGTCCGTTATCTAACACCGTTGGACTGGAACAATGCAGGGGGCCACATGGAGGAGCTCCTCCCAGCTGCTCCAGATGCTGTCCCATCAACCCCCAACCCCTGCAGTGCTGCGGCCTGTGGGGTGCGACCCCCCCCCTTCAGCTTGACACCCTGCCGGGTCACACGGCTCAATTGACACAGCTTGATGTCTTTTCCCTGTTAAACAGCAGGGTAATTTTTACTGCATCATTTCAGGGTAACACCTGCCTTACAGAGGAGGAATACGGAGATGTATTCTGTCCTGCAGCGCGGGGCACAGAACACTAAACGCCGCAGGTGAATAGGTAAACAAACGGAAATAGATGATAAATAAATCAGGCGGTACAGAGATTATGAACAAGGTAAGAGGCTCAGAGCACACAGGGAGTCAGTAGATGGTACAGCGGGGGCGGTCAGTGGTGGTGGTGGTGGTGGTCAGACCAAGGGAACCGCAGCAGGATGCGGGATTCGAAATCCGGGATCCGGCGGCCGTCCGGTACCGCGGTACCCAGAGAGCTGCTTCCAGTCCTTCTTCCTCTCTGAGCTAAAGTGCTGCTAAAAGCTGCTGGATACTTAACCACATTTCAAAGGCGCCTCATTTCATCAGCACTTAGACTAAAGTTTCAATTAGCTTTTCACAGGTTGATCTATTATTTATCAGTATCATAATTATTATCGTTATTTAAGATGAGGACACGTGCAGGAGGTGGTCCCCCGCACAGACCTTTGGGGGGGTTTACTCCTGCCTCTAGTGTCCAGTTGTGCTGCAGCACACGACGCCGTGTCCAGCAGCGAACTTACAGCGGAGACACATTAGTTCATATTTTCTCTTTTGTTTACCAACAGCCGTGTGACTTGTGCACCCGCCGCCCCCAGCAGAGCCAGGCAAACCGTCCGCCTGCGGAATCGTATTGGCTGCCTGCTTGTCCAATCGCACACCAGCGCGGCCGCCGAACCGGGAACCAGAGACTTTGCATAAAATAATTATTCTAAACAAACAAAACAAACAACTTAATACACAAATCAGCTCTTCGACTGCATGTACAGAATCACCACCTGGCACTTGAAAATCCCGGGCTTAAACCCCAAATCCTGCTGTAGAACTCCATCTGTCCATCAGTCTATCTATCTATCTATCTATCGTTATTATTTTTATTATTATTATTATTATTATTATTATTTATTATTGGAGACGATACTTTAGGTTGATAATAAATTCTGACTATTGAAGTTGATCGGCAGTTTTTTCTGATCTGCTGCTTTATCGCCTTTCATTAGGTCTGTGTAGACTTTGCTGCTCTTCTGCAGCAGCGTTTTAATGAACAGCCCGCGCGTGTGTGCGCGTGTGTGTGTGTGTGTGTGTGTGTGTGTGTGGCCCATTTTTGCTCCGAACCGGAGAGCGCTGCCCTAATTTCTCCACAAAGAATCATACGGTAATGAAAAAAGAAAAAAACCTCATTCTCATTAAAACGTGGCCTGAATTATTGAAAGAGACACTGCGCTTTCGGCCTGGTTCCCAGGTAGGAGGAGGTGACCCTCCTGCATGGTGTGTGTGTGTGAGAGCACTATCAACAACACACACACACACACACACGATCGACCCCTGCAGGGTGAACCTGTGTGTACATAAGAGGTTGGCAATATGTGACATGCAGGAGGACCCAGGTTTCCCAGAACTCTCTGCAGCCTTGCTG
Organism: Arapaima gigas; assembly: GCA_900497675.1. Taxonomy (NCBI): domain Eukaryota; kingdom Metazoa; phylum Chordata; class Actinopteri; order Osteoglossiformes; family Osteoglossidae; genus Arapaima; species Arapaima gigas. Next base: position 9,249 of record UFQX01001444.1, on the reverse strand, counting down.
ACCGCTGACCTTCCGCAGAAGCTTCCGGAAACCCCGGGCCGACCGCGGCCTCAGACGGCCGAACGGCCCGATAAGCAGACACCGCCGGCAAAGAAGAGCGTTTGGCGGCTGACGGCCGCCGCGAAGGACAGAGCAGAAACGCAGCGTGAAAAACAAACACGGTCGAATCAGAGGCGAAAAGAGGAGCAGCAGGAGGATGAAGAGCAGCTCCCGGCGCCGCTGGAAACACCGTTACAGTAGCGTCACCGACCGTGCTGCAACAGCCCTGAAATGCGGCTCCTCGGCTCCTCGCGCCACATCAGACATGTAAAACAACAACTTGCAAACAGGCATCTAAATATTTAAACTGTTACTAAAATTAATTTCTTTTTTTATAACATACATCATCCTGCTGGCTTCACACAATTCAGCCTGCAAGCAGAAACGTCTGGGAATCAGTGTCTCACACACACACACACACACACACACACACACACACCTCGTGGTCCGACAACTGGGCTGGAAGTTGTGTTGTTGTGTTTTATTTCCAGATTGTGACTTTTCTTCATCAGCTGCCTGTAATGAAGAGCGCGGATGAGGAGCAGCTGCGCCTTCACGCGTTTCCCGACACAGCTGACTGCGGAAATGGCCGACGCGCACGGAGATGTTACACCGAGCGAGGTAAAAACAGAGTAAGCGACAGCGTGAAGCGCTGCGAACCAGGAGACGGCTGACAGCTGCCAGCACAGTGTCGCCAAGGTAGGAGAAAACAAACAAAATACCGTGTCAGAACCCAGAGGCCTCGTTTCCTCCCCGTCTTCTTCAAACAAATATATTCACAGTTTAAGTCCGAAAAGTGAGAAAAATATGACTGATATGTACAAAACGAGGCACCGCGGCGATGCAGGGGGGCAGCGCTGGCACTGCGTGTCTGTGGGGGTTTCCTCCCACAGTCCAAAGATGTGTGTTTCAGCTCGACTTGCCACTATAAGGGCTGGGCCTGACAAATAAGCCTAAATATGCTGCGCGCACGTACGGGCCGGACACAAGGTCCTTCATTAAAACCAAAGGAATATTCTGTAGTTTAAAAAGGGAAGCAAAAGGAGCCCAAGCAGACGGGGGGATGACTGCAGGGAGCGGAGCGGAGACCCTCTTTGCCCTGTGATGTGCCCGAGAGCATCAAAGCGCTCGAGACGCTGCCGTGTTCGGTAAGTGCGCCGTGGCGCCGCACCGTGTTCTCGCGCCCGGACGCTCGGGGGCCCTTTGTGGTTAAGGGAAACCTGAGGGACGCGAACCGACGGGTCCGACACAGTTCCTTAAAGCTCGGCGGGTCGCAGCGGCTCGGCCTTTTCGCTCCAACGTGCTGTGCATCAACAAACCTGCATCTACATTTTGAACGCAGCGCTCAAAAATAGCAATTTTTATTTGGAGCTAAACTGCGCGCGGTACTTTACTTCCCTCCTTCGCTCGTGAGGACTGAATAAAAACAGACTATTTAAATTTTTCATTTATCAGAAACTCTTCTCCAAAGTGACGGGCGGATCAGAGCGAACAAAGCGCTTCAACGGCAGAGGAAGAGTTTCAGACCCCGGGTGACGAGAGCGCAGCTTGTGTGTCTGAAACCACCGTGTCGCGGGGTCACGTCCCTCAAGTAGCTGCCTGTTGAAGTGAGGTTCAAACTGCAGATACGTAGATGATCACAGCAGACGGCGCCGGACTTATTTCCGTAGCTGTGAGGAGGTCAGGAGAGAGAGGTGGGATCGGGAGGGACTCAGCAGCTCCGAGCAACATAGGGAGCTGTTAAAAGAATGGCGCGCGTCCCCACGTGTTGCACAAAAACCCCACATTGCGTGGCGCCAAACACAGCTGGCAAAAACGAGGCGAACCGTGCAGAAACCGAAAGCCGACGCACTTGAGCAGAAGAGCGCAGGCAGCAGAAGCTCGCCGCACTGTGAGCTGCCACGCGTCACGGGGCCGAGGAGATATTCACAAAAGTATTTATTCGCTGCAAGAAATAAATAATGAAGTAAAATAAATAGAAGCGGGGCGGCCGGTTTTGCATATTTCCGCGGGACACCGGTTAGAGGCTGGTATGTTCGGAGATAATTCGGGCTCAGCCTTGGGCAAAGGCTGCCTGGAAGATTTTCGTGTCACTTCAGATAAGAGGAGAAATATAATTTATAGCTGTGGGACCAGCTAAGTGCCTCCTGCCTTCACTTTATTCCCACATAAGCAATTCACGGCTCTGCACTCACTTGTCAGACAGCAACACCGGGCAAACTCCTCGGCTCCTTCTGTTATCATCAATCTGAACGTGCCGGTTAATTCCGGAATAAAGGACTCCGTTGTACGGCTAAATGCTGATGGGATCCTGCCGCGTTATCATTTTTATCCAATTACTCAGTTGCATCATTAGTTACTCGGTGCTTCTGCGAGAGGGAAACAGAGGCGAAGAAGAGGTCGCCGATTATTTTTAACGTTCATAGCCGCCCGTCCTCAGCTTCGGGTCCGGAAAGTTCCGTCCCCCGCTTCAGCGTCAGCTCTTCTTCTCTCGTCACCCAACTTTTCCCACCGCCGGCATGTTTCCGAGCGGATCGGACCTTCTCGCCACGCGTAAAAAACACGACGACCCGCCTCATCGTTCGTGCCTCCGGCGACGTCCCATATTTACGGTCAAAGTCCGGGTCTGTTTCACGGCTGCCAAACCGTCCGTCGAGCCGCCGGCCGCCTTTTCCTCAACCTCGTCCCTCTGGCACCGGGATTCGACCTCACAGCCATATTTGTTAGCGAGTTTCTTCTTCGCCTTTTGTCTCACTTGGGACTGAGACGCAGTCCCCAACGGGCCAGACGACGGACCCTCGAGCCGAGGACGGTGCCCGGGTCACACGTGTCGGACGCGCCGAAAGCACACTCTCGTCACGGCCGCCAAACAGAGGAAGTGCGACGTTCATTTCGTTATTCCATCTTCCACACCTGCTCGTTTTTTTCGGTTGCGGTGGCAGCTGCGCCACCCAGAAGCCCATTGTTCTCGGGGACAAAGCTGACAGGAGCCTGTGGGAAGGGGAAATTCGGCCGGAAGCGTCTTTGCTGAGCGCCGTGGGTCACCCTGCTCCGCCCGTTCATCCATTACAAAAGGATCTCTGGTTCCTCGGTGACTTGCAGACATTTCTGATTAATGTTTCTCATCAGACACCCAAATTTGCCCGGAATTCCTCTGCAAAGGCTAAAGCAAATAAATAAATGAAATAACCACAGGGATGATCTCAAATGTTCATTTTGTCAAGTAAGTGACGGTGCCTTTATTCTGTCTCAGTGCAGCAGAAACCGTGAAAACAAAAGAAGAAGTTACATCACCATCTGCCACAGTCCTACACACACACACACACACACACAGCTGCCATCAAACAGCCTTAGATAAGGTGGAACTGTACGCCAAGGCAGGGAAGAGTTTTGAGGTCATAGCAAATGTCTGCTCTTCGGATTGGGGTAAATCACTCGTATTGTTGTACCTTTATCCAAGAACCATCGTCTTCATCATCTGCAGCTTTATAATCATTATTTCCGTCATCTACACCTTCATCGCCAACATCTCCATCATCTACAGCTTTATAATCATTATCTCCGTCATCTACACCTTCATCACCATCATCTCCATCATCTACAGGTTCTTCTCCATCAACTCCATCATCTGCAGCTTTATAATCATTATTTCCGTCATCTACACCTTCATCACCAACATCTCCATCATCTACAGCTTCTTCTCCATCATCTCCATCATCTACAGCTTTATAATCATTATCTCCATCATCTACACCTTCATCACCATCATCTCCATCATCTACAGGTTCTTCTCCATCATCTCCATCATCTACAGCTTTATAATCATTATCTCCATCATCTACAGCTTCATCACCAACATCTGGTGAAACGCATCAGTGAAACAAATAAATATCACAGCAATCATCTCCATGACCCGACCCAACATAAATTTGATGACATGTAACAAAAACAACATTCGGACCGGCAGTTTCCACCGTTCGTCTGCAGCTCCTCTGCTTCTAAACACTCTTTATCGCCACACACACCGAAATGAGCCGAGTGTTTTTTCATATAACCACTTTTCCATTTTTCTGCGCAAGAATGCTCTGTAAACAAATGAGAATTCTGCAGCATCATTCATCTAGAAACAGAGTAGGACCCAGAGTAAATGAGGACCACTTACCGTTAGAAGTGTATTAAAACACCCTGAGGATGTGGAGAGCCAACGTGACAGTTTTATTGTGCGGCCTGTTCCATCATGTGCGCTAAACCTGAGCAGCACTCAAACAAATTAGTCCCGCACACTATAAATATAAAGATTATTGTTTTTAAATAAGGACGAGCAAAACGAGGCAGAGGAAGAACTTACCGAGAGGCGGAACAACACGCATGCAATGAACTACCGGGATAAATAAGTGGAATATCTAATTATTCGACAAAATCTGAACGGAGAAGCTCAAGCAAATATGGAAAATGTAGAGCGCAAATGCAAAAGCAAATCATCTCCAGTGAGCAGCTGTAGCGCTCAGAGCTCAGAGCCACATTAGCAGCCTTACACTCAAGAAGCTGCACCTTCTGCACCTTCACCTCAACATATTTTCTCCACATGATGAAGTGCTTCAGATTTGGGGATCCGTTCTGCTTCCGCTTTGAAACAATTACCAAGCGGAGCAAACGGGAGTCGCCAACAGCTGGGCAAACTCCGCCTTCCCCGGGAATGTTGTACGGTGAAAAGATGCGGACTGTGGACTAACTCGCCCGTTGACCTCAGTATGGTGGCGTGGTCCTTTTGAGAGGCACGTGAAGTATTAAAAAGCGTGCTGGTGACACATCTCACAAAACCTCCTGGTTTGTTTTTTCCTTCCCCTCCTGACGCTCTCACTCACTCATAAATAACTGATGTCTTTGGAGCCCCCAGAAGGTCAGCTGCTCTCAAGACATGTTCGTCTTGAGGGTAATTGCATCGGATTGAACGTGAAATACCGCTACCTTCCGTGGGCCCCGGAAAGATTAGTGTTTGCCTTAGATCAATACGACTCGGGCGGCGTTTTAAGGATGGGAAGGTCGCGGGAAGTGATGGTGCTCAAGCGGCATGTCTCACGTCTGGGACTTTAATTTTGAGGAGATAAAAAATGGGTCTTGTGTGTACATATTGTGCCGATTAATGGAGCGGATTCCTCCACCAGGGTACAATGAGTCTTCAGGTGAGGGGTCTTCCACTGGGAATATTTCAATACGGACTTCTCGATGAGAGCTTCTGGATAAGGCTTTCATCAGGATCTTCTTACAGATCTTCTGCTGGGATGTTTTCTATTCCTCTTGATGGGTCTTCCTTTGGGGTCCTCCCGGCAGCGACGTTTCAAAGGAGACCTCCCGACAAGAGTCGACTTGGGACAATCTGGGTTGGCGTTCTGAGGGGGGATGAAACCACAGTATGCAGCTCCTAAAGATCACGCGCACCCGCATTCACGGAGACGTTGGTGGGTCCAGCTGAAGGCCGGTGCGCCTTTTCAGACCTGCAGGCATCCCTTTCATTAACCAGGGTAAATCCTCAGACATGCAGTCCCAGCAGAAGCAATCGAAATATCAAAATATCCCATAATTCGTGTTCCAGAGTACTTTGTAATGCCAAACACGTCACCGGAGCATTTAGACTGTCGCGGGAAGGAAGCTGACTAATGCAGATTCTAAATGTATTCGGGCTCAATAAAAGCCATTCATCAGCTTAAACTCTGCTGTAAGTTCAAGCTAAATTTAACCCACTTGGGATCCATCTAAATAACTCCCCCGCAGCAGGGGGTCAAGGGTGGATGTAATAAAGGAGCGGCCAGTCTGCAGGGACCCCCCAAAATCATGGATGTGTCTATAGGCCATTTCAGAGGAACCTGGACTGGGATGTGACCCACACCCCGCAGATCCTCGACGTCCATGAAGGTCACCGACTTGACAGCTTTAATACTGAGAGAAGCTCTGCGGAATCCCAGAGGGGAAGACAGCAGTTCTGGGGACGGAAGACAGTCGGAGCTGGATGAGCTAACGCGGGTCGAGAAGACGCAGATGAGATGGGGAACATCCACGGTTAAATGTCTGGTTTTCCAGGGGTGTGAAGGCCTGCGACCTTCAGGACAGGAATCCGAGCGCGTCAGACAGCGTTCGCTGGCTCAGGTGTGTGTATGGCTGCCGACGTAGGGTCAGGGGTCACACGAGAACCCTATAGAGGTGGAAGAGAAGAAGAACAACGCAACGGCTGATTCCAGCCAAACAACCAGCCTCACGCTGTTGCAATTCTCTTCGCCTCCGGTGGCTTTATCCTGCAAGACGCTCCTCACAAAACCATCCCACCATCAGGAGAACCTGCTTTGTTAGCTGCCTGCTCTAGTATTTCCTCGTCGGTTCTACAAAAGCTCCATCCCGAGAGATTTAATTACCGACGTAAACTAGTTACTCATGTAGAACATTTAATTATACATTAAACATTAATAGCAAAGGTTGTTTTATGGATCTGTTAAATTGTGTTAAACATGGATGCTCAATCTTATTAGCAGAACGAGCAGCTGACTATTCTTTTTCTAATGAAATCTAATGAAATGTCAGACAGAATGTCTCAGCATGACGATCCATGCAGCCACTGAAGTGGTATCTCCTTTTTTTTTTTTTTTTTTTTTTTANCGCGAAAAACAAGAAGCCAAAATCACCAAGGCCTGAAAAATATGTTCACTGTAGATTTTTTTTTTTTTTTTTTTTTTTTAGAAAAGAAGACCTGCTGCTAGCCAGAAAAGAGAATAAAAATCAATAGCTCGAGTAACATATCCACTTACGCAAAACTGAAACTGAACAATCGCATTTAATCTGGAAAACATCCACTATTGATGCTGTAAATCCTGGCTTAACCTTTCAAATCGCTAACTGTATTAGAAGCAGAGACTCTAGAGAAGTTCTCCTCACGTGCAGGGACTACCGCACCTTCGGACCAGCAGGGTCTTACGACCACTTTTCCTCCCGTGCACAAACCGATCCAGTCCAATAAGCCTCAGAAAGCTGCGAAAGCTGTGCAATCGAACACCGTTCTGATCCCCCGTAATCCAAACAGCATAATCCAGATTCCAAACCGGGCCCTAGTTATTACCTGGGAGACACCTGGGGACAACAGCGGAACGGCGTCCTCCGTGGGGGGCTCGGCCTTGAACAGCGAAGGAGGCGCAGGGCACCAGACAGGACATAAAAACAAGATGTTCCCTCTGGGTGACTGACATTGTGAGGTCTGCGCACTAAGCAGCTACACCGATTTACTCGCGGATACGGCGGGTAACTTTTACTGCGTCGGTTCGGGGTAAATACCCGGCTCCAACGTGGTAGAGTAGGAGCTGGGATTTCGAACCCAAGTCCTTCGGTCGCCACAAAACAGGAAAGTCCTGCTCCGAGGGTCTCCTTCGTCGCTTTAAACTCCCCACATCCGATGTTTTACTTGCACGTATAACATCAAACGTTACATAAACGTTTTTTTGACCAACTTGAAAACGGTTGAAAGACGGAGACTTTCCCAGGCAGGCTTTCGTCGTGAACACTGCGTCCGTCGTACGTCGACGCTCCGCTCGGCGAGCTGACGTGAGAACGACGCTGCCGGTGGTGCGTCGTCGTCTCCCAACCCTTTATTAACCAAATGCTATTTTAAGCGGTTTCTCTAAACCTCTTATCCGGCTGGAATATTTTTGTTTTCCTCCAGTCGTGTACAAATTAATTAACCGACGCAGACGACTAATTCTGGCCAGGCGATAAGAAAATTACTTCAGGAGCGTGTAAACGCAGCATAAGCAGAACGGGGGGCTGAGGCGGGCGGGTGGGGGGAGGGGGCGCCGTACGGGCGCGTCACCCGCAGCCTCTTTCACGCGGCGACAGGAAAGCGGTGCCGCGGTGTTGGGTAAATATAAAGTTTACGGGGCCGCGAGTGCTGAAACGAACACCTCGGAGAAGTCGGTGCGAAAACCCCCCCCCGGAACCCGCTGGGAAGGCGGGGGAGGGGAGGGTGTCGGAGCCTCAGACTGAAAGGCTGCAAATTAGTGTTCCTCACACCTGGCCTGACCCACCCAGCACATCCAACACACAGTCTAATTTTACATCCCGCACTGCCGGCGTGAAAATGCATCCCGAGACTAAACCTGCTTAAGGTGTGAATCTTCCCGAAATGTGATATACCTACTGGAAGCTGAGAAGAATGGCGCGGCGCTCATCTTCTCCGGGCTTACATCTCCTCCATTACAACGCGGTTAAGCTCTCTGCCATCTACCCATCAGGCTGAAAATGAAGTGTACTCTTGGAGGATTTGCATCCATTCCGAGGACACCCGTCTGATAGCCTCGTGTGTGTGTGTGTGTGTGTGTGTGTGTGTGTGTGTGTGTGTGCGCGCGTGTGCGTTACAGTGCCAGTGTGTCCTGCGCACAGCAAGAATAAGGTGCTTAAAATGATACAAATCCTACAGTTTAGTGCATCCATGGCAGGTGAATAAAGAGCAAACAACAAACACAAAGCAACCTGCACAAATCCTGGCAGCCAAAGGAGTTCGGATGGTTCCAGAACAATGCGGCTGAGAAGGTGTTGATTTGCAGAGGAGCTGCTGAACTGGACTGGAATGTGGCAGGAAAGACGCAGAGGTGAATGTAGGAATTGCTGATGAGGACCAGGGGTAAAGGTTTAAAGAGGAGGAGGCGGCTGTTTGTTGAACCCTGGGGTTGGTAGGATCTAACAGGTGAGTTTCACTGGAACACACGGGTCACAGGGTCAGATGGAGCTGCTTCTCTAAACAGCCAAAGCTTATCGGTGCTAGTTGATATCCGCTGTTGCTTTTTGATTCAGGGTTCGGGGTGAAATGAGAAGGGCTCGGACTGCTCCCCAGCAGCCACCCCTGTGGCATTAAGAGCTCTCTTGGACTCATGTGCCTGAAACTACCTCCCTGATCAGCACAAGAAGTCAAAGGTGCAGGATCTGGCCGAACAACGGGACCCAAAGACACAGCCGCAAACAGAGTCTTTGCATCCACCACAGGACATTGGACTGAGGCCTGGAACAGGAAGACATGAAGCAGCAACAGCTCTGAAGGTGCTGAGGAGGTGGACAGAAGCTTAGATGACTGCCTGGTAGCACAAGTCCTGCATGCACAAACCCCACTGCAAGCATTAATACCCGCTGATGATCACAGATACTCACTGACGCCCATTAACACCCGCTGATGATCAC
>UFQX01001443.1:0-40060 GCA_900497675.1 Arapaima gigas | reverse complement strand
ATCCTCGCTTTATAGCATTTTTCCCACAGGTGCCTAAGACTTTTGCACAGTACTGTATGTATCTTACTCAAGAGTACAGCAGCAGGTTACTCCTAGTCACAGTCATAATACTTTACACGTGCTAGTTGGTGTTACACGTAACCCTACGAGGTGGATCAACTATAAACTCAGTGTAATCCTAGTCACTGTCAGTAGAACACCTATTTAGTGTTATTGGCAACACATATTCTGTGGTTGATAATATGTTTAACTCTGTGCTCTACATATCAAGAACACAGTAATTTCATTAAATGGAAGAAGGTGTCTTTTCTGCCTTAACCAATGAATTAATAATGCCGTTATTGTGTCCTCTACACTTATAAATAAATCCTTCAGAATACACTATACGATCGAAACACAGTTGGTCGCCGACTTAACTTTTTTGAGAAGTATTTATTAATTTTTTCATAAAACGAGTGATAGTGCACCAATTCAAGTAGTGCGCTAAATCATCAAACCAACCCCGATGCAGCCTCCCACCCCCACCCCCATGCTGGCATTTGCATTACATTTATACATTTAGCAGGCACTGTTCCTTCACAGCTGCATTCAAATTTGAATGAACAGAAGTGAAATTCGCCAACAAAGAAATACAGACACAAATGCGATTCCCGAAGTAGAGTCACACAGTCCAATACCGCTGTTTTTGTCAGTGCACGTCACGCAAGTAGTTGCACATAGAATTGATAACAACTCCTTGGCCTACCGTGTCACATTCAACTTATAAAGGGTTCGACTACTGAGCCAACACTCAGGGCTAATTCATATTTACATTTACTCATTTAGCGAATGCTTTGTAAGCAGGGAACCAACTGTTCTAACATTCATCCAGTTTTATAGAGCAATTACTGGACACTAGGCAAGGAGAGGGTACAGCAGTCCATTGCCACACACACACAGTTTATAGACACCAATTAACCTGAAGTACTTCTTTAGACTGTGGGAGGAAACCAGAGCACCTGAAGGAAACCCACACAGACTCAGGAGGAACATACGAAACATAAAATGCCCTGGACTCCAACTCATGGCCACATTGGCCAGGCACTGTGAGGTAGCAACACTAGCTATTGTGCCACCGTGCTGCCTACATTTCAAACAATGGTTTGTAAATCAATTTCTTGTAATTGTACATAAGTTTAAATGGGGAAAATTGTAATGTGGTCGTCATCCCAGAAATTTGTTGAAAAAAGTGCCAAAATATCCACAATTGCAATTCCCAAAGTACAGCATTCTTAATTGGGCATTTAGCACTGGTTATAACAAAACCTTGAAAGAAAGCTGCCTTAATGTTATTAACTTGCAAAGCTCAAAGCGTTCAGTTATTAAGTTCTCCTGAAATTTTATTTGCGAAGCAGCAGTAATAATCACTCGGTACTTTAACAAAACCATGTTTATAATATGTCTAGTCCTCTGTCTCATGAAGGAGTGCGGTATTTTTTACTCCTCAAACTGTAAGCACATTAATTCAATTTAAGATATAAATTGCACTTCCTCCTAAAGGGCAGTTCTCATAAAATGTGTACTGAGAAAGGGTAATTCTTATAAACTGTACATTTTGTGCGTACTGCTGAATATTTCAGTTTTATTGCAATGTGATAGCTAAAAATAAATTACTATTATTATTATTATGACAAAAAATTATAATTGTAATAACTGTAAATGTTCCATGCTAGTATGACAGATAATCGTGGATTAAATTCCTTTTTAATAATGCCGTGCTTGTTAGTGCGATGATCTGGTTTTAGTAATGATGATAAATATACTTGCAACAGTGTGATTAAACTCATTAGAGTTCTTTGTGATGACAATGCCTGGTTTTGTCCCCAGGGTGCAGCCCTCCATCATTCTCTGCGTTAGTGTCGTGTCATGAACCCCATGTAGGAGGCGGTACATCTTAAGGTTCCCGTCTGTTTCCCATCAGGGAGGTGTAACCCCTCCCTGCAGGAGTGAGCCCCTCTCAATGCCATGCAGGGAAGATGAATGGCTTTTGCATTACAATGCACTTGCTGCCCACTCGCCTGCGTAGTACAACAGATGTAATGAGCCCCTTTCGCTAGTCCAACAGTCTATTGCAATCTTTAGGCCTGTTCACACAGAACTGGTTCCACCCGGGCTGATTCGCCGCAGCATTCAACCAAATGTTTTCACACTGGCTGAATTCAGCAGAGGGGTGGACACAAAAAAATCTCAGTCTGAGTCTCTACCGCTTGTCAATAGATCAAAAGCCCTTCTTATTGGGCCCAAATCAAACTTATTATTGAGTGTTGCCAGTAACTCTTCCTGCAAAGAAAATATTTACCTTGTACAGGGTTTGTTGGAAACTCTCAAGCTCAAAGGGTCAGATTGTCCCGCCCTCAAGTCATGCAGGGTTTTCTCACCCTGGCTTCAGTCCATGTTAAGAATGCCAGCATGCAAAGCCATATTTTCTCACCACAGTGATTTAAAATTGCCTGAGTGACAATTCCTTTCAAAGGCATTTTGAAGGTGTTTTTTTTTTCCTTAAGTACTTGTATAATTGCAAGTACTTTTGTATTATGCACACCGTCAATGTAATCTACTATGAACAAATGTGTCATTAAATACAGAATAATAACAGTAATAGAAATTATTATTGTTTTTCCGTCTACAGAGTTTCTTGAAAGGCTTGCTGACTAAAGATCCTCAGAAAAGGCTGTCGTGGCCAGACCTCTTACATCACCCCTTCGTTGCGGATGGAGTTGTAGGTAAAAACTTGACCGCATATCTGAGGTTATTCTGTCTTCTTTAATGGGCAAATCAAGAAACAACAAACGTTTAATGTTCCCCAGTTGTTGGACCTGCTCAGATGTGTTATTTCCTTTTAGTGCCATGTGATAGTTTGTGTTGTTTTTTTTTTTTCTGATGACACTATTGCACGGTCTCCCCCTGGATCCCTCCTGGCTCTGCTAAACAGTACTCCCTGATAGTGGCTCTGACAACCCCCTGACAGTGACCCCCAACCCGGGCCTGCAGGCACTCAGACTGCAGCAGGCGAAGGAGAAGGCAGCACCCCACGGATTGGAAGGGAAGCTGCTCTGCAAGGCCTGGGAGCGGAGAGAAAAAGGCAGGAAAGCTAAGCAGGTGTGTCGGACAATGCCTGCGGCCCATGATAACCGTCTCCGTGTAAAACATGGTTTTGAATTTCTGTATAAACGTCATTTTACATTTAATTAATTTCAACCTATGGGTCTGTTCCATATTTAGGGAAAGCAATAGTTGTTTAACAAACTTGTATATTTATGTATAATTGTATTGCTGGAGAGAGATAAACAACTCTCTTTGTGGGGGATCTACTGTTGTTTCATTGATAAAGGTGAAAAAGGGAGAAAGCATTCAAGAGGTTTATAAATACATCGAAAGTGTGGATTATGTAGGTCACACTAATGCAGGCACGTAAATGTCGTGCTGCGTCGCTGCAGAATTCTGTTATTGTGCAAAAATGTGCTCTTGGAAAAATCTGGGTTTGCCAGGTTATGGACAAAGAAATGCTTAATGCAGCAGCTCTGTCTTTCCTATCGTTAGGATTTTTTAAAAAATGCTCACATGGGAACCAGGAATGATGACTACTGTAACAAGCCACCTCTGAGAACAGGTTCACATGAAAGGACCACCTCAAGTGACTGTCTGGATGCCTCTTTCGAGAATGGGAGCGAGAAATTGAGACTACCGGCAGCTGTGGACCCGACTGACAGGCACGTTCATTTCAGCAGATACTGTGACTTATTTTAATGCAAAAGCAACAGTTTTCTAGGCAGGAGATTAAGACGAAGCTCAGGACAGGAATACCTGAACATCTTTAATGGTTACAGTTTTAACACGTGTCCATGCAGTGTCACTGTTGTACTGTTGAGAAGAGCAGCAGACACTCAGACTGCGGTTGACAGGAGGAGCATCTCTTTTCAATCAGTGGCGTTGTGGGCAAAGTAAAGCCCGTCTCCATCTACGTTTCTGTGTGCTCACAAACTCATACAATATCTGCTTTGCACTGTTGATGCACACAGGATGGGCCAGATCAGCAGGGACTATGCCAAAGAGTTTCCATCTGTAGAAGTTGGGCCCAGATGCAGCCTCAAGCAGGCACACAGAGGCCAAGGCAGGCTGGCGTCTGTTCACCTGGAGAAGGAGGTCAGTGTCCCCCGCACCCCCCCGTATGACTCGCTGCTACTAGTAGTCCACACTTACGAGGGCTGGAGGGCATGCTGCTAACATGTTACACTTAAATATGGTTTTTAATATTTTAGTTTGGTTTTTACGAGATGAAGTCTGTGGGGTGTAATTGGATTTGAGAGGTCTGTGTGGGTGCGCGTGTTCCTGAATAATTAGGCTGCTGGCAAAACATCACAAAAAAAATGAATAATTAAGATACTACACTTTGTGTACTTTATGTAACACAGTTTTAAATGTAATTTCACTTAGCTTTATTGCCTTTCTTGCTCACCTGTTGTCCAAATAGGACGTTGACAGCGATGAGGAATGGCAGCATCTCATTAATGCAACTGACCCAGGGAGTCCAGCTTTTAAAGGTTTTGACCAGTCCATCTTGCAATGTTTGAGGACCAGGTTAATGACGTCTAAAGTCCAGGTAAAAACGAACGGGTCCACTTATCAGAGTCTCTGAATTCTTCTTCAGTACCAGACTTAAAAACAGAGTGTGAATTTTTATTGAAAATATTCAGCTCTCATAGAAACGCCTTGCCTTGTTCTCACTTTGAATCCTTTTTTGAAAATGTACATTTTGGTTTTTAGCAACACAGTTCTGAAGTCTTGTAATGTACACCGAGGCCACGCAGAATTCTGTAAGCAATACTGCATTTTGAATTTCTTTGGAATATGTATGGGTTCCTCATCAGTTGCTGGATGGGATGCTGGAAGGGGCGTGCCGGATCCGTGGTCCGCTGAGGGTCCTGAGTAACCTTCTGACCATAGACTTAGACTCTGAAACTACAAACCACGTGACCAAAGAATTGGGTCTGCCTGACTTCTTGTTCAGTCTAACTGAGGACATCTTGAAGAACCCAGTCTTACAAGAGGTAAATGTAAAACAAACCTTTCATAAAGCTGCTGCTGTTTTCCTCATGTCGGCCTTCTTTAGAATTTACATGGGTGATATAAATCATCGTTTAGTCTCAACCTTTTTTTGCAGCCATGGTGTACACCAGTCCTAGGAGATTTGCTGTCGTTGCTTGTGATATGCTGCACGAGGCACCTCATTGGAGAAGGTGAAAAAAGGTAAAGTACTGCAGTTTCTTTGGAGACCATTATGAGTCAGGAGGATTGCGTTGGTTTTATACCCAGGACAAATAATCTTTAAATCAACAATATAAATTAGCTATACTTCCCTAGGCAGCCAAGAGCAAAACTTCAGGCTCTCCACAGAATCTATCTTTCTTCAGTGTGTCTTCATATGATGTTCCCAGGGACATCGCTGATGGGTTTTAAATGTAAAGCTGTTCCTGGCCTTTCGATACACCTATTCTGGGAATGTGATAACATTTTTATTGGAAGGGAGTTCACACAACCATTTAAAAGACACTTAATATGAAATTTAATTTGTCACCTTCTATTTTGCTCTAAACCACAATCCACGCTCTCTTTCTGACCAAGTCATGGACCGTGCTCTGTTCACTCTGACGTACTTGGAAAATATATTTTAAAGCTGTCCGTACGACTGAAGTTCCCTCTGTAAATATATGGCTATCCGAAGTGTTTAATTTCCTGGCATTTGAAAAATTAACATTTGACTTGCATGATCACTCAAAACAATTATGGAATGACCGGACACCCTTCTAGATCTTAAACTGTGCTGTATGATCATACCTGTGATACACTGTAAACATCTGACCCTCAGCCCTCACTGTATGTAGATGAATGCATAATCTCTTGGTTCAATTATGCTGTTCATTATTCAAATAAAAAAAGATTAATATTAAATGAACAAAATAAATCGACTGAATATGTAGGGTGTCATATGTTCCAGTTCAGTAAATGCTCGGTTAAATATTGTTGTCATAGCAATAGCACATCTGTAGAAATGTGAATGTGAAGTTCCACCAGAAGCTTCAGAGTAACGTATTTTTCTTTGGAACTGCATGGCAACCACTAATAGACTGGAGGAACGAGCAAAATCCTTCGTCACTATTTTGCTCCACCCAGACATGGCTCCTTTCGCAGTGAGTATATCATTCACAGACAAAGAGGACCATTCCTGCTTTTCAGTTCCTGTGTAGTCTGTAGACTTTGCTGTCGCATTCCAGCCGCTTTTCCACACGGCAGTATTGTCAGCACTCATTAGGTAGGGGATCCCCCAGGGTGATGCTATACTCTGCTCATGTCTCAGTCTTCAGCTGCCTTCATGTTGGCCCTGTTCACACACCGTGGCATCCTGGTGGATGTCTGCCCTGACAAGCTCATGGCTGCGATGGAGGCTGTGCTGTCTTCTCCTGTGGAGGTACATGCAAGAGCAAGCTGTTCTCCTTTAATCTCACATCTTATCAGAAACAGATTCCGTGTGCACAGCTGACTTAGGTCTTTATGTTGTATGTTCAAAAAAAGTTAGAAGACTGGGGTGAGTTATAGTGCTTTTCTAATGATTTTCAGTATGTAAATTTGTCTGGTATGAAAAGTAAGTTTGCACTTCTTCTGGGTAGTAGAATTTCCATTTATTCCTTTGAATTAAAAGTTTGTTGCCTCTTACCAGCAATGGATAAATAAATTATGTACTATACTGTGATCATGTTACCATTAGTCCATTTCAGTGCCTTGGCTTTTCATTCATTTATTTAGTTAATTTTTTGGAAAATCTTTGACAAGAGAACTGGTGTGACTTACTGACCCTCTTTCTGCTTTTGTCCCAGCATTGTGTTCCACCACCCTGGGACTGGGGACTCTTTGATGGCTTCCTAGTAGTACTGTTCCAGACTCTCTCAGAAGCAAGTACATTATTTACTGTATTATTTCTGAATTTCTTGTTTAGCGGACACCCGTTGAACAGGCCCTGATGAGGCTTACAACTACAGTTTGCCTGTTAATAATATTGAGTACCTGGATATGTACTAATGTAATAATGGCTCTAAATGCTGCCTCTTTGCAACTGTGTTGTTTTCGGGCTTCCCTGTTTCACCGGATGCTGTCTTTTAAATCGTATCCTTTGTTTTTCTGCCTCTTCTCATGTTACGTCTGTGCAGCAGGCAGACTTTCCTCACACTCAGTTTTTGAACTCGGATCTCTGGCGCTTCCTGTGGGTGAGAGTTAGTGATACACTGAAGGAGAGAAATAAGAAATATTTTTCACTCAACGGTATGTCCTTGGCGTAGGAAAACGTACGCATCAGAGATCACTTTAAATGTACTGATACGTCTGCATTTTACTGTCTTTTAATGATGTGTTAACAAATTATTTAACCTTCCACAAAGAAAAAAAAAAACATTGCAGAAAACATGCCATTTTTTTGCATGCAGTTTCTCGTGTTATATGTAACATAGACTGTGTTTTTTAAAAAATTTACTATTAATCGAGCCTTTCTCCATTCATATCGTATAGGTCTGCACATCTTCCTCTCACTGGCTCTCTCCGTGTTCACCAGAGACCCCCAGAGCTGCATCCCTCTCCTTGCTAATATGGAGTTGGGCTGCTTGGCAACCTTAGGACATCTGCTCACAGCTGACTGGTCAGTATCTTCTACTTGGTAAACAGCATTTCTGAAGACAGCTGTTCTCATGTTGTTTACTTCAAAAGAATTTAAATTGTCATTTCTACGCCAAATGCACAATAGTGGAAATGTGAATTGGAACGGTCCTTGTTAACACCCCCCACCCACCTCATTTTACTCATAGTGGTGGAATGAAGGACTGGACCTCAGAAGGGAGTCCCGCCCACCCGTGGAGTGACACCAGCCAGAGCAGCCTATCGCTGATGAGCTGCCGCCTGCTCTGCTTCCCATTTGCTCTTGAAGTGCCCAATGAGACAATGGTGCAGATCCTCCAATCATATCACAGATGTGACATTGTCTCCCGACTGCTGCAGGTCCAGTAGCTTCTTTACCTTCACTTCTGAGAAAAACACTTTGGCAAAAAATAAAAAAATGGAGATAAAAACGTGAATGTAAAAGCAATATTTGCGAGACACACGTTCCTTTATTTGCTGAAACTACTAAAAAAGTCATATATTATTATCTTTCTGAGTCCTGCACCTGTCAAATGCGGTCGTTCTTGTTTGACCACACTTGCATTCGAACGCTCAAGCCTAGGACATTCATTCAGTCATATTGTATGACCTATAAAATATAACTAAATATTTCAATAATGTTGGAGTAGTATTTTTTCTAAATGATGTACTTTAAATGGAATTGAAATATATATTGTGTGAATTTATGATGACAGCCTCTTTGAAAATGATTCTAACGGTTTGTATATACTGTGTCCACGTGCCTGTGTTTTAGCTCTCTTTAGGTCTCCCGCTACCTCTTGTAGAGCTGCCGCTTGCTCTGCTCAGCCGTCTGTTGCTGTGTGACCCAGAGCACGCCGTTTCTGCCTTCACAGCTGCTGCTGAGCTCGCTGGCTTCTTCCATCCCTCGTCTAGAACTGGGCTCTCTGACTCCAAGTCTGAAAGTCCCTCTGGTGATGGTCATCGAGAACTGTGTCACTCTGAGGGTAGAACAGCAAGTTCCCTCCTATGTGCTTTTCTTAATTCGGAAGGTTTCCCAGATTTGGCTGCAGAACTCATCACCTTGGTTTCCTTGACAGCCCGCTCTTTGCTGCGACCTTCCCTGTCCCTCCTATACGTGGACCCCTCTGTGCTGAGCTCAGCCCTAGCCTTCCCAGACCACACAGTGAGAGCTGCCACCTGTAGCTTGCTGGGTAATCTGAATCCCTTGCTGCCCCAGACCCTTTCTGATGAGCAGGCTCTCCTGAAGCTCTTCCAGGATCTGATTGCAAGGCTCCATGACCATTCCTTGCCTGTGCGGAGGGTGGGCTGCCGGGCAGTAGGCACATGGTTGGGTCTGATTGGCAGGGCAGGTGGAGAAAATAAAGGAAAAGGTAGTGGTCCAGAGGGAGACACCCTGGCGTGCAGGGTTGATGGTTGGGTGGAGGTAGCTCGGGGAGCAGTGCCAGCAATAGCGGCCCTTTTACGAGACCCAGACCTACTGGTACGCCGACACTGCTGCGGAGCCCTAGGGAACCTGGCTGTGCTCCAGGGCACAACTGCCTCCTTGCTCCAGTTTCACGCCCCCAGCAGACTCCTCCACGCTGCCTGCGCAGACTCCCAACACGAGGTCCAGCTTGCGGCCATCAGCAGCCTCTGTGTTTTCAGCCAACAGGCCGAACTACAAAGGGTGAGCACCGTGCAGAAAGTACACATTTGCAGACAGTTGCCGCAAATTGCAAGCAACTAACCTGGTTTCAGAAACATTGTTTACTGCTTTTCTCCCAAGGGATGTTTTTATAATATCAATTTTCAGTGACGTACAAAAGGGTTAATGATTTATCTGTATAAAATCCACCATTCACAGAACCACCTGCACAAGTCTCACTCAATTTACCCTACAGCAAGTGTTGTTCAATTCAGTATAATCTGTATTTCCATCAAAGGACTCATACAGATTATCTCTATTACCATAAAAGAGTTAAAGCAGACATTATGAAAAACTTAATTAACAGCTATAATTTCCTTCTTAAATCTTTTTTTTTTCCTTTTCTTAAGTCATTAAGCTGATTTGAATCTAATGGCCCAACCTGGTTTGTGTTTTTGGTCCTGATCTTAGGCTCTAGTGTCCTTGAATGCCTTTGAGAAGCTGAGCCAGGTGTTCCAGAATGCACCTGCTCTGCATCAACACCACTGGCTCATCCAGCAACTGGATCCTGCAGGAAGGCCTGGACTCCGCAGCAGTTCGCATGCACACACTTAGCGGCACTACGTCGTGCTGTCCCTTCTGCCTCTGACCTTTCCTTTTCATTCCAAGGTCAACTCACATGTGCAAGTTGGTCATTAATGGGATTTACATATTTTATAAAATTGAAAAGATTTTTTTCTTAATGTTATTGTACCAGTTTTCAAAACCAAACCTCACATTTCAGCTTAGAATAAATCGTAACGCTTTCTATCGTGCGTTGTAGTTTAGTTAAAATCTTAACTTTCTTTAGTCCAGCCGACAGCCATGAAATATATTTATTTGTCAAAAGAAGGATAAAAAACACTGCACACTGAACTATACTTATAATTACAATATATAAAATAATTCACACCCGTCTCGATGTGCATTTTAACAGCAACAAAATACAAATAGTTAATATATGCATTGTATTTAATGTACATTTGCCTTAAGTGTATATATGTTTCATGGTGTGTAATATGTTTTTTGTGTGTGTATATTTTGTGCTGGCGTAATGTATGTTGTATACAGATGTAAACGATTTAAATAAAATAATTCAAAATGGTTCAAATTAAGCAGAGCTGAAATAGACCAACAGTAACATGCTTTTCTTGGTACCGCCCTGTTTTGTGCAATCTTAAGAAATTCGTCTCAGTACTACTTGTTTACTGGTTTACTATATTTAACTTTACCCCTGTAGAACCAAGGCGCTAATCCAGTTTTTGTTTCCAGCAGTGGGGGGAAAAAAAAAAGTTTCGGCTGGTTCTTTCCCTGTCGATACATTTGCAATACTAACATTTATATGAATTGGTGAAATGTATAGACTGCAATGATTTATTAAAAACATTAACGCGATACAATGAACAATGTGGCTGTTAGGTCTGTTTTTATAGTTTTTTTTTTTCCTTAACAAAAATACCGGATTGACGGCGAGGCGCGTTTCTCGCTCCCCTCGTGTCCCCGCATCTCGCGACGCGGCTCGGCGCGGGTGACCGGCGCGTGCTGGAGGAGCAGCTCCGCTCGCGGGACACCGCCGCAGCCACAGAGCCGTCATTTAAAACGGCATCATTTCACTTTTTTGCCTATGAATATATTTAGTAGTATTTTTTACATCTGTGCTAATATTTGTGCTTCTCACTGCTGACTTAACACGAATACCTTTTACGGCTGTGTAATTCCCGCTGGGGTTTTTGTTCTTGATCCAAAGCTGATCAAGGCGCAAAGCCCATATTTGTGTTTCTAAAAAGTTCATTTAGGGAACGCATTTCTTTAATTAAATTCCTTTTGAATTAAATCGAACAGACGTGTAAGTGTTCGCAAAAACACAGCATTTTATTGTCGAATACTTTATACCTCTTGTCCTTTATTTGCAGTTATTCTGATTTTCACTGCATTTCACTATTAAAACGGCCCACTTTAAAAAGACCTGACAGTTGAGCTTTTATAGTCTGGGCTGCAGAAAGTGCGAAATAATAAGGGAGAAACAGAAGCCTGCGAGCCAGACACTGCGGTCAACACACCGGGAACTCCTGCGCCTTTTTACTGCACTTCCAGAATTATTTTTCGTTTCAAAAACCATAATGTAGCGTTGATATTTCCAGAACATAATCTACCATGTTTGAAAGTTAATGCAATACACTGAAATGTATCTTCTTTTAGTGTGTATTTGCCACATTTTTGTCAGTTCATTTAAAGAAGTCCATTCAGCGCTGCTGACACAAGCCACTTTATTTGAATTAAAGAAATGACATGTCACACAAAGCAGATACCTGCAGACGATACACTGAAATATTTTATATTAAAGTGGACAGCCCAGGGTATTTCACACCGATGTCCTGCTATATTAAAAACAAAAAGTCACAGCCGAAATATCTGAACACTCAAGAGTTGAAGGGTACACAGAAGATGAGGAGGTGCGTTGCATATTAGCCATTAGAGACAGATGATTGTGCGTCGCCAGGACGTGTGAAAAGCACATGGAGGAGGGATGCAGCGACCTACTGACTCCCGCGCGCCCGCCACTCCCGTCCTTCAGCTTCAGCTTCAGCTTCGCCATCTTGGGCCGAGCGCACCCCGTCTGCCCCTCGCCCACTACTGCTCTCAGGCTGCCGAGACTTGGATTCGCTTTTCTTTCACTGCCACAATATTGTGGCGAAAAAGAAAAGTCTGTTTTCTTTCCACGTTTTGCTGCAAAGCACTTGGGCCAGATTGCTACCGTGGGAACCATATTCACTGAATCAACGCTCCCACACGAACAGACAGTGGTTAAAACTGCATGACTTGATTTTCTGAAAACTTTTCAAATTAAATTGTAGTAGTATTTGATACCATACAATAAAAAAAAAAACACACACACACACACACACACACACACAAAATGCCCGTGTGTGGTGAATTTACTGTTAAGCCCAGCCGATGGCCTGTTGTCCACAATTTCACTGGAGTAGCTCCACGTGTTTTTCTACTAGTGTCTTACGATTCAGGTATGCGCTCATTAAACTAAAATATCCCTTTTCAGCACCGAATTAAAGTGCAAGTCAAGAAACTAAACAGCATACTTTTATATCAGTTCAAAACGTGATAAATGAAAATTAGACAAGAGCCAGGACACTGCACCACTGAAAGCAAAAAAGTCTAAATATCAACATCACAAGCTATCATACACATTCTAGTTAAAAAATATAAAAACAGTAACTGTTGGAAGAACATCTTCTAAAAAAATCCTCCCCTCAAAATACAATTTTTGAAAGTCATACTGGTCAAAGCACGCCAAATTGTTTATAAAATTAACGGAGATTGTATTCGCAGATTGAACAAACACAGTGGGGGGGGGATCAATGTGTGAAAGGAAGAATCTCTAAGCAAATGGTCTGTATGAATTTATTAGAGGAAGTAGTCTAAGGCTAATTTTCAAGAGTAGTTGCTGTATCTGTGCACAGTAGCAAGCATCATTCATAGAAACATTCAGTTATAAAGTTGTGTAGGCTAAGCCATGCAGAAATGCAGATGGACATTTATGTTTCTAACATTCATTCTTGAGTAACAAACTGGCATGCGCTTAGGCTTTCAGACATGCATCACATACATGGCCACTGACACCGCTTGGGGAAAGAGTGAATAACTTCAAAATGTCATTTCGCTGATGGGGAACAATGTAACGACGAGGAACTGTCTTTCCTCAACGATAAAATTTTCCTGAGGGGCTGGACTTCTTCTCACTGTTATCGGTTTCACCTTGCAGATCACAGAACCATTTGTTGACAACTCAAAAGACAATTAAAAGCTGCCTATAAAACTGTCGCTCGAGACATCTGAAGTTACTCAGCCCTCACAAATATAAAGAAATTTTCACAAAAAATTATGACAAGCAGACACAATCCATCCAATTCGAGGCGTGCCGTCTAAAGTCGGCACGTAATTGCTAACAAAATTACGCGTAGCGCCTTTCATACACGTGCTGTTGGTTGATAACCACTAGTTCAGAGAAGATGTGTTCGCGTTGTGGCATTCTAAAACATTACAGCTTCACAGTGCTGGTGGGCATTATCAGCTTCTGTTTTTACAATGTAATCAGCACATTGTACACAGTGCAAAAGTAGGAAGTACATAGCTGGTTGACTCTCAAATTTATAGCCATAAAAAGCCAAAGTGGAAAAACCCTACATCAAGCCATCAACTTCCAACCTCATTCCAACTACTGATTTTCCTCTGCAATTGCCTTCAAAATAAGCAGGGTGGAGCCCAGTTCCGTCAAGCACTGCTATCTTGCTTGAGCCGCTGGCTGCGGGCCTTGTAGACCTCAATAAGGAGATCCTTGACATACTGGATCTCTCGTTCGACTGACTCCGCCTTGTCCCGGAGCTCACGGTTCCGGCCCTCCAATCCATGCAGCTGCTCCTCAAGGGAGTCCAGCTCCGCCCGTTTTCGTTGGCGATACCTGAGGGGACCGACAGGCACTGAATGGTCAGCATCAAAACAAGTCAACGTTGTAGGACACGATGCTGCAGCCAGTTTTATTCTTGGGCCCAGATGGCAGCAAACAAAATCTAATCGCACAAGCGTGTACAGTTGTTTAAAATAATTAAAATGCGCTAATGCCACTCTTCACATTGTTAAAAGAGATTTTTAAAAAGACAGTACTGTTCTCGAACTACCCACGTAAACAAACTCACAGTGCGATGAAGGTTAATTAGAGATTCCCAGTTCTCACCTGTGAGCAGCAGTCTTGTTCTGGTCTCTTTTCTTCTGCTTACGCTCGCCATTTTGGGCTTCCACGGGGCCAGCATCATGTTCAGGCTTGACAGCACCGGGATCTTCCTTCAGCGTAGGGGCTTGCAAGCTACCAGGAGACCCAAGCTCAAGCCCTTCCCCATCTCCTCCTGAGTGACACTTGGAGCTTTGGTCTTCCAGGAAGCCGGCATGAAAGCCACTGTGCCGGTGCCCTGCCTCCATGACCCCTCTCAGGGGTTCGTCTGGTGCACCCATAAAACTGTGGTAGGCCTCTGCCGTGGTATGAAGAAAACAGCCCTCACCCGTTTCAGTCTTCCAAGGTAGAGCTTTTGCCACCTCACTACACTTGCCATCATGAAATGACTCCATCTCCATGCTGTCATCGCTACCACTAACCTCCTTTACACCATACATCAACTGATCCTCCTTCTTGTGTGGGACATCAAGTGGCCCATTAAAACCATATCCGCCATAAATTTTCTCCCCGCCAGTAACATTTTCCATGAAGCAATAATTTTTTTCCTCCTTTGGCAAAATGGCGCATTTTCTAATGTCAACTGCACCGCCAAGACAGTATCCCTTTCCAACAAACTTCTCACCATCAACACAGCAGTAGTTCCCGTTAATGGTTACCTCTGGGCTACCTGAGTTATTTCCTTTGGAACTCCAGATACTATTCTCTAATCCCTGACCCATCCTCACTCCATCAGAAACTCTCTTACGGCCATTACTAATAGGGCGACTGCAATTGTAAGGGGCATGTCTAGGGGTTTTGGGTCGGCCAATAGGGCCGCCGCAGAAGCTCAGCAGGTCTAGTTCCCCAGTTGCCAGGGTAACAAGCAGTGGGCTGGATTCTGATTGGCTGGAGTTGTACGAAGCATAGGGCAACTGGTAGTATGATTGGGGCCCCATTCCTGTAGGAATTTTGTCGCATTTTCCCAATTTTCCTACTTTTTCTGGGACTGAGTCGGACAGGAAGTAATCCTCTAGCTGAGCTAGTTCCTCTTGCAATAGAGAGGTCATGACCTCCAAGTCAGACGGGACCTGGATGTCATGCTGAAGGGGTGAAGGGGGTAGGGAGGAATTGGGAGAGGGTGAGGAATGAGGGGTAGGGAGGTAAGAAGAAAAATCAACTTCTTCCGTCATCCAGTCAGTGAAACCATCACCTATGGAATCGGAAAAAAAAAACAGGAATAAAATGTTAAGTACACTGAAAACATTTTGAACCGCTTCATCCTTCCATTTCGGCGATATGGATCATAACGCAAAAACGTGCGCAATGACCTGAACGTTTAATTAAAACCAAAGGTGTAGCTATAAATTGAAACTTCAAGAAGTAGAACTCGTGAAATAGACTGTCAAAAAAAGAAAAAAAAAAACGCACAAACCAACTGTCAAAAAAATTGTTTAAAAAATGAAAAAAATCTGCATAAATATCGCTACATAACAGGCATTATATTAAAATCAACAACATTTATTTAGCTCTACTCACTGTACGACGAAATCGAGTGTGCTGCAGTGCGGTTCTCACCTGGAACGGGGTAAAAATAAAAAGGCGTCTTCACCGCAACTTACCACTTAAGCGCTGGCTCTCCTCTGGCTCCTCCCCCCTCCGCCCCTGCAATTGGCTGTGGTTAGCCTGTGGGGGAGAGAGAGCGAGGGGGTCTACCGGGCAGACGAGGAGAGTCTTCCAGAGAGGAACCGATGTCGCCATCGTTTCGTCTGTTTCGATTCAAAAGGCCGAGTGTGCACAACGCGTGAGAGTTTGCGAGACGAGACACGAGGGACAGAGATGGATAGGCATGATGAGACCTGGCAAGAAACATGCAATGGGTTACTTTGATCAAAACATCAGCCAGCTGTGGAAAAACAACACCTGTAAAGAAGACATCTCATTATATCATTTGTACATTGGCTGTTTCGGGGCACAGAAGGTCAAGGTCAAGAAGATGCAACAGGTTGGGACACATTTGCATAAAACTGGCCTGCACATTACAAGGGCACAATATGTGTAAAATCTGCTAATCTACCTTCAATTAGCCTAATTCCTTAATCATAAAAACACATAACAATGATAAAGTCACAACCAAAAGAACTCGCTTTCTTCTTTCTTCCTCTTGACAAAGACCCAAGAGATGGAGTGAAGATGCTGTGGACAAAAATTGGTGAAAACGTAGCAAGTCTAGTTTAATTTCTTTAATTTGAAACCGAACAAGAAGTGATCACTTTCGCTGTGTCGCTCCAAACATTGTTGATTTCTGATTTCATTCAGATTTCATTCAAAATTTTCATCACTTCTCCTCTGTGCAAACTGCTTATTCCCCCGAGAGAATCCCGTGAGACTCCCAGAGCAATTTCCTGATCAATGTACTCCACAATGCACCACATGTTATTCAAGTCCTGCCAAGCTCAGGGTAACACATGTTTATGGAGAACCTGCATATCTGCTCAGTCAGTGGCATGTTGCTTTTGTCTTCCATAAAAATGAATTAAAATGCCAATTTAGAAAAATTGTTATAAGAAGATCTCTTCAAACAGTGACCTTTGTGGATGAACAGTTCTCAAACAAGAGTGTAGGAGTCCCAAAGCAATATGGGAGACCAGTGCAAAAGAAGTGGATTTACATAAAATAACAACGGCACCAATTGGACACTTTACACTGAGACAAAGTACTGTACTGAACCCTAAACATACAACACTATTAAGGTAAATAAAAGTTCCGTTAATTTAATACATTTTCACAGCACATGAGTATTTGTAAACAACAAGAACTCAGGTCACCCTCAATAACAGTCAAAGGAACAAGTTTCAGGTCAACCAGATAAACACCTGGAAACTAAATCAGTCCTCCAAAAAAAAAATTAAAAATTAAAACCAATGAAAAAGAATGTAAAAAGAACACGTGAAAAAAAATCAAAAAGGACCCTATAACATTATTGCCAAAATTATGGAAAGAAACATCATAATTTCAAAAATAAAACGAGAACTTGACTTTAACTTAAAAAAAACAATATACAGCAAAGGAGAAAAGTGCAAACAAAGGTTTAATAACAAAAACAAAAGTTTAAAACTGTAGCATTTGCAATGTAGGCCATAAGAAGAAAACGAGGCAAAACACAGCCACTATCCAGGAAAAAATATGACAATTCTACACTTGAGAAAAAACTAGGAGACAACAATAATATACAAAACAAGAAGAACCCATAATAAACACGTTGATGTCAAGACGTTTAACTTCAGCAGTATCAAAACCAACAGATCCAACAAGCACATTATAGTGCATTACATATTTTTAGAAAGTAAAAACGAAAAAGTACAGGTTATAAAACTGGACTTCATGTGAGTAAGACCACTGCACGCGCGCTGAAGAAGGTCCAGAAATGTGACCAGCACGAGGACAACTGTACATGACGTAATGCCTAACTGTCAAGTGTTCTAGAACAAAACAACTTCCACCGCACTCTCGAGTGACAATGGAAAAGATGGCCAGAGACCTCTGTTTTATTTTAACAATTATTTGTTACGTTNAGAACAAAACAACTTCCACCGCACTCTCGAGTGACAATGGAAAAGATGGCCAGAGACCTCTGTTTTATTTTAACAATTATTTGTTACGTTACAAGAAATACCAATAAAACAACTCGGGGGGAAAACGCTCTAAAAAAAAAAAAAAAAAAAAAACTTCTCCGAATTCAACCACAGCGCTGCTCAGCTCCATAACGGTACTACGAAAACAGAAGTAAACAAAGATACCGCCCAGACTACACGAACAAGCTTGCAAAAAAATCGCACTTAGCCAGTTAAAACTACGTTACAATCTCACCTTAATGTTATTTTTGTAAAAAAAAAAAAATGTTGTAAACAACGTTCAACAAATAGTTTTAGAACACAGTTTAATTTTTTTAAAAAATCTACAGCTTTCCCTACAGGTGGCAAAACAAGTCAAAATCCTCAGTATGGTCTAAACAAGTGCTAAAACTACAGTATTTACAAATTAAACAACCGTCTGCTGACATTTACTTACGAGCGGAAACAAGTGCAGAAACAAAGTTTCTATTCGAGGAAAAAATATGGCAAAGGAAGAACAAGATTTCAAACTTACTCCATTCTTGCTGGAAATATTGTTGTTTTGGGGTGCGTTGCAAACGCAAAGCACGGTGTTGCTAGTTGACAGTGACAGGTATTTAAAAAGCCATGTTTTCCGCGGAATATCCGGGACAGTAATGAAGAAGCGCTGTTGCTTTGTTGCATTAATTTAAGGACCCAAAGTTCATTGAATCAAAGTGTGTCTTCACCCACACCCAGCAACCGGCTACGTCACTCTGACAGTACAGTACACGGCGCAGATCCTTCCGCCTCCCAGCCTGCTCTCATAGTACGTTTGATCCGGCAGCGGATTTTCCTAAAGCGTGAAATGTCTGTTGGGCGTTTTAGGTCTTAACTATATATTGCAATAGCTGTTCCTGTCATTTAAAAAATGCACAAGCTCATACGAACATTGTAGACTGTCCACAAATATATAACCGAGCGGCTATAGCAGTTTTACTTAGTGAATTCAATGGCAAATGTTGCGTATAACGTTGCGATTTTGATATTTTTTAAATGAAACGACGAGGCAAAATGGTAAGATGTAGTTTAATCCGAACTATTTAATTACACGCAGCGAGGAAGGACACAAAAATGTACACAGAAAGTGCGTGACCGCTATTGCAGCCCTGTTGCATCAGCTGTTCAAACTGAAAGTGGATTCGCTGGGTGTAGGAAGCCTGTCGCCACCCCATTGGCTGGGCAGTGAGCTCTGATTGGCGGACACACGGCAGCCGTCGAATCCCAGCGGTTTTATTTTACCGCTCTCAGGCCACGTGTTTCATGTAAATATCCCGAGTGTAAAACAGCATGGAAAAAGTTTCTACGGAGGCGCGTTTGATCATCTTCGTGGCGCTGACATTTGAATTTATTTCAGGGCTCTAGCAAACACGCAATACGCTGCCGAACAATGACATTTTTGAAACGACTTTAAACCGTGCGATGCTGTTTCAGTGGAAGAGTATTAATATTACTTGGGATTTTTTTTTCTTTGCTCGTGTATAAGGGTAGCATTTTGTGCAAACGCAAAAAGCGGCGAACGTAAAACGATTTCGCATTGATAAGTGAATCGCCTCCTGAAGAATCGATCGTTTTCAGGTAAATTACCGCACAGAAGTAAACAAGATAAATCCTGACCGAAGTTAAACTCAAAACGGGTTCATACACCCTCAAAAGATTGACGTTACCCTTCCGTGTCAGTTAAAGAGCTTTTTTTCTAAATGTGTGGATTTGGAGGATCTGCTTTGAGAACTAAAGATGACAGTGTGTGAGGTGTGCTGACAAAGGGTGAAAAGTAGACGCCCTGTGTTGCTAAAACGGTGTGACAGTTTCGACGTGGTTGCGGAGAACAATTGAAATTTCTAAAACGAAGTCGTGAAGGTTTATAATAATATTTCTTAGTACTTATTACGGTGTTTCTTCTTCTCCGCGTAGCGTAGTTCAGTAAGGATTCTTTATTCTCTTTGTCAAGTGTGGGAGTCATTTAAGACTAATGTTTTTGTGTGTTTTTTTTCTCCGTAACCTCAGGTCACAGACGGCGCTGGAAACCCTAATCCAGACTGTGCGCCGTGTCTAATCTGAATTGACTGACGGGGAACATGTTTTCACTTCACACTCCCCAACTTTCTATAACAGCGTTTTGCAGTTAAAATGGAGTAAGAACAATGAGAACACTTCTTACCGATCAAAACGTAGTTTAAAACTAAATCAAACAAAGCTTTAAAAACACGTGCTTGTTAACTAGCTATCGTTTATGTTATGACAGGAATAAATCTCCCAGTGTATTTCTACTAGCAGATAACAACTCTATATCACATTAATAATACTGCTTTCAAACGAGTATCAACAACCAGGAGCAAACCCAGACTTATCGCTGTTTATTTAATACAGTAAACGTGGTTTGTGACAAAAATATTCAATACTCTGCCAAAGCAGTGAATAACAATTTGCTGCAAAGCTGTTTATGAATTGCAGTTTTGCAGTAGTTTTCCTGCTGGTTACCAAACATCTTTGTCACTTTGTTGGTTAAACCACTAGTTTGCAGGGGATGTGGACATTTTTTTGTACAACAGCATCGGTGAGAATGTCAAACTGTGACTAAACTTTCAACTTTCAACTTCTGTGCTGGGTTCAGGTGATCCGGAGCCTACGCCGTGTAGCAAAGGGTGTGAAGAAGAGCACTCCATGGACACGATGGTGCACCATAGGCATTCGCTCAGACATGACTGAGATTTGTTTGTGGGATTTTCAGAACTGAAAGGTTCGCTATTGTTGTTCCAAATGCTTAAGACAGCCTAGTTTAAAGTTAGCTATTTTCCCTGATAGCTATGCATTAATACAATTGTTGTTGTTTACTCCACGTGGGTGGGTTAGGCAGGGTGGGTGTCTGGGGGCAGTCAATAGGATTTCCCTCAGGGAGGAGCACGTCTACTTGTCTACTTTTGCCTGATCCTGAATCTTACCCGTGGTAAGATCACCATGTTTACTCTAGTCATTAGCAGGAATCTGAGTAATTTATGGGTTATTACCAGAAATGTATAAAGATTACAGCCATGTACTTCCAATTACTACAACAGTGACACCCCTTAGTGACTACTACGCAAAGAATCAAACATTTTTTTTTTTTTGCTCCTAGTAAAACCAAAAGCTGATTGAAGCAGCTACATCTTCCTGTTGCTATAGTAATAGCGAACACTGCCCCCTATTTTAGACATGTTTTTGGTTGCTGTTGCCATGGGATTTGCAATGCTTCTCTCACTCACTCACTCTCTCTCCCTCTCTCTCTTTCCCCGTCTGTTTACAGAGTTCACTCTTTTACTATACTACTAAGTTGGTACTGACAATAGAGAATAACTTGGGCTTAACCACTTTATACATTAAAACTATATGCACTCTTTGGCATGCCGTGTGTTACAATATGAAACAAAACTCAAAATATGTTTTAGAATGTTTCCCAGTTTGAGTTAACACAGTTTTTTTTTTTGATGGAATTAATTCATATTCATCTGCTCAGTAAAAAGATGTTCATAGTACAAAACAATAAAAATAAAAACTTTCGACATCATACATAAAGAGACTATATGTATATATATAGAGAGAGAGAAATATATCTATGTATGGATGAAGATAGATATTGGAATAATAAAAAGCACAAAAATCAGAGACGGGGAAAGAGATGACAATATGTTCTGTTTTTTCAAATGTTTTATATTGAACTTGAAAAGCTGAGTGAAAAAAACTGATAGATCTTTCTCTCCTTTCCCTGAAGCTTCTCTGCCCCTCTACTTTAAAAAAGGTGTTTGTTTTGGCATAGTTTTCTTTTTTGTAGTACAGCCGCCCATCGTGGTGGCCACTCTCACCATGTGTCTCACATGCCAGGGTGGAGGGACATACAAAGAAGGGGGCCGTGCTTTTGAGGATGCAGCAGTATGCGTGAGACGGGTTCAGCGGAGTTGCAAAAGATGCGTGACCTGATGCAATCCTCATGACCACGGCAGTAATGGAGATGGAGAACCTGCACAAGTTTCCGCGTCTCCGAGGAAAGAGCTGACTCCCTCTCCCGCCTCCTTTTAATTGGTCCAAGGAGGCCTGTTTGTGCAGATTGAGAGGGGGCCTTACAAGGGAACCACATGATGCCTCACCCACGTCCGCATTGTTGTTGCGATGTCTCAAGTCTCGGCGCTGATGCACTTGTTTCTGAAAATAACCGCAGTGTGGAAAAATAAAAATTGTCAGTTGAAAGGAGTGTGGAATATGCTGAGGGAAAATAAAACTTATCTATAATGAATAGTGGTGTCAATCAAACTAGACAGTTCTGTTAGATTTCTTGGAAGGGGCAATATGCTGCACTTTTTAAATTTCCATTAAGATTTTTTTTTTCCCAACAAATCACAAAAATCATGTCAATGGTTTGCTGTGATCATCTGTCTAGAGCAGGGACAGAGAACTGTAGCCTTGGAAAGTGTCAGCCAGGGCTCCAGGTGAAGAGCAGTTACCAACGGAACGGCCCCCAAAGACTCAAACTGTGTTCTGTTTTACCGTGCTGTCTGGGGAGTACATCCTTTGGACATTTTGTTTTTCACTAACTGAATCAAACCGGACACTTCTCATCTTTTCTTATGGTTAACCGTTTCATATGGTCACTAAAATCGAATAATTAATATCACTCCTAAAGTGTATCTGTGCTTATAGGGTTTCCACAGATTTTTATCTTCGTTGCATTTACAGTTTGGCTGGTCACAGCCTTTTTCTATTTTTCACTCCTTATGCATTAGATGTAATTATTAGTTTCACTTTGTATTTAACCACACGCCGTGTTTGGTGACACACTGGCAAAAACAATAACAGGATAAACATCTTTCTATTTTTCATTTACCGAATACTAGAGAAAAAAAGTGTTCCGTTAAAGCCAACAAAATATGCGTGAGATTTTTTAAACATGGATAACAATTTTAACTAAACAACTGCGCATGAAAAAAAGGAAATGCTACAATTTAAATATAAACTATGCAGCCTTGTGTGACAGAAGTAGCAACATCATACTTGGGAATGGCAGCTAGAAGCTTTGCTTTTGTGGAAGTGTGTTCATACAGCATGGGCAGGAAGCACTTCTGGTGAGGAAGAGGGAAAGAGGGCACACGTACAGAACGTATGGCATATTAGTTACACTTACATCACCATTTCATCATCACCTTCCTGGAAGTTCCTTGTTGTCTTCAGTTTCTAAGGATTTTTTTAATGAACTCTTGAAACATTGGATATTCAATACATTTTAAAATTTTAATTACTATGGGTATTGATACAGTGAAGATGCAGATTGTAAAAAGATTGTCCCCAGCTAAAATGGAAACCAATTTCAGGAGCATACTGGTGGAAGCAATTAACTCTGTGACTAGATATGACTGTGATTATATAGAAAAAAAAGCCATTAAGATGTTATTTTGAGAAAATCTAAAATCTAAAATGTCAAACTACATTATATAGCAATGGATGAAGTAGAAATTCTCACAGCCCTGAGGCAGAAAAAAAAGGCAAAGGTCAAATGTTATAAACTCGTCCCTTTTTTCTCTAATGACATGTCGTTGAATTCAATTTTTCAGAGGTCGTTCACGGAAACTGCTACCGCGTTTTATCCAATTGTTGTGCAGAGAAAAACTGATCGACAACAGTTTTTACCCTAAATATTGGAAAGAATAGATGCACATTCGCACAATATACATCCTGAATTCAGTCTTCATTTATTTTTGCCCAAGTCATGCAAACAATATTATTGTCAGGCAACTATTTACCTATAATAGTTCCCGTATTTTATTGGCACACGCCAAAGGCATACCATGTAGTTGGTAACAGGTGTAGGGAAATACAATTTAGTCTAGACACTTAACTGAGGTGAAGCTGAATGTTACAAATTTTGTTTCAAAGAATGTAACTGAACTAAAGTGAAGGGCAGTCTTTATAACAGCAGATTTTGCTAACAGTTTTATTGTTTTGCATAATGAAAGAACAATAAAATTCCCACTATTTCATTTGCTTATTGAAGCAAAGAAAGAAGCTTTTAAAGAAACTGGATAAATGAGGAACTTTAAAGAAAACATATGTTACACAGGAATTAAGGGATTTTTCAAATAGTTAATAAAAATACAAAAAACTATGGACTCTCAAAAATGTCATACTATATAGCAATGGATAGTGATATTTTAAGTACAACAGAGTTTTACACCTATGTTTGCATTGCTGAATACACTATGCTAAAAGGTTAAAGCATGTATAGTATTTTACTAATAAGGGATTCTGGAAGATCGGCGTTAAAGAGTTATTGGTTTTTTGACTCCACTTATCATGAACACGTTGGAATGTATGTATGACCCTGCAGGCTGTTTCTGAACACTGGTGCTGGAGGCCAAGGCTTCTGCTGGCCTTTACAAATCGGGCCTAATCCTTGGCTTAATCCCTCACTGTGGAGCACCTCGCGCTCATCACCAGGCATTTTTCAGCAACTGTTCATTTCTCCAGAGAAAGGCTTCACGAAAAAATTCAAATGAATTTTTCTAAATTAAAAAAAAAAAAACTTAAACCGATGCAAGTCATAAAAGACTGAACTTGCTCAAGTTGAATTGTGACGTGATTTGTGCAGCTTTCTGCAAATTTCTCTTTTATGAAAATGTGCGCGATAATCAATTGTTCTTTTTTCATTTGGGCAGCTACGAACTTCTCACCACAATAACCCATCACGGACTTTCTCGCAAGTGTTTCTCCGCAGGAATTTTAATAACCAAGAAAATAAATATGTACTCGCCACCTGAGTAAACAGAACCACGTGACCCGTCCGTCTCCACAAACCGGGGACTCCTGGAGACGCGACGCGACGCGCGTGTAACGAAACGCTAGTGAGCACGAGGCGCCGACGTGGCGCTATCCCCCGGGCGGAGCTCGAGCGGTCTCGAGACTCGCTCCGTCTGCGCGCTTCAAAGTGCGCGCGAGGCTCGTGCTCCCACAGGCCCCCGCGTCTGGCTCCGGCTGAGGGCTGTGGCGTCCTGGGCTGCGCGAGAAAAACGGGCTCCTAACACGAGAACCGTTTTCAGAATAAATAACATTTGTGAACAATAACTCGGCTCTATTATCTGCCCTCAACTTCTACCCTATCTTTGACTTTATGCATATATGTTTTATCAGAGTTGGACATAGCGTGTGGTGTTCTTTGATTAAATTCCGTTTGTGGTCTTATTTCAGTACCAACAGCCATGGAAGTGAAGCCGTCACGAATGAAGAAGTTTCTGGAACCCCGTCCTACCCCAAGCGGAGCACAGCCGTCTCCCCGCGCTCACCAACCGCACGGCGCAAAGCACGTTCACTGCTCTTTGCTCTCCGTCGTGTGTTGTATATATAACACTGTATTATGTCAAAAAAATGCATGATTGCGTTTTAATTTTATACTTGCGGAAAACGGTTCATTTCTGATGTAAAAACTACATTTTTAAACTTTAATGATTGAGGGTGGAACCATGCAGGAAAAATGGAAACGTCGATTTTACACCACGTGCTGAAAAACGGCACGTGACGGACGTATCTACTATTCGAAATGATTTGTATTCATTCTTTTTTGATTATTGCAACTGTTTCCGAGGACAGGCGGGTTCGGGCCTGTAACCACCACGACCCCCTCCAGGACAAGCCGGATTCTGCGCTGAACATAAACCCTCCTGTTGAAATACGTCGTGATTCAAAACGAATTGAACACTTTCCTAAACATCACTCAGTAACCAAGCATCATACCAACATCATTTATGGAGCATTTGTAAGATTTAAAAAAATGCTCGATGCATTACGTTTGTACGATGCTTGTTTACTGAGTAACAAATTTATTCCAGCGTTCAGATCTTTGAATCATCCTGTATTTAGTTTAAGTAAATAGAAATCTCCTGTGGAAAAGTAATACACCTTTATTTATTTAAACTCTTTATTTGGTAAACCTTCTTTTATATTGACATATGTTACTGTTTGTTTGCACATTTTAGCATCGTATACAGAGTTGGAGAAGGTTGCTGTTGTCGGTGTAGCAACAGTGCAGGAACTGAGCGCCTGTCCAGATGTTTGTTTGGGGCCGGACAGGTGTGCAGGGCGGCCCCTCCGCGCCGCTCGGCAGTAACACTTGGCCGATGCTGCCCTCTGCCGAGCGCATCGGCGGCTCACTGCGGCCTTGCCCCCCCACGCCCCCCTCCCTCACACACAGCGACCCGGCGACACCGGCTAAATATTGCACACCTTTGTTCGCTTCACGTGCTTCTCTGCGTTAAAAAGCGCAGCCGCAGTGTGCGCCGTTTTTAAGCTTTCAGCATTTCAGATTTTTGCCGAAGATTTCAGAGAATCTGTTTTCGACGTCTCTAAGCGTGATTCACGAGCGCTACTAGAAATGTGACAAAATTATCCTGGACCCAAAACTATAGGGTTCCCCTCCTTAGAGTGTTTAATGTGAACCGGTACAAAGCACGAGGGTGTCCGTTACTTCATTATTATTACCTCCTTTGTCTGGTCTATATAAATATTATCACAAACCCACGATCCACAGCACTAACAGAGCCGCACTTGAACCAACAACCTTCTGCTCCGGAGTTTTTTAGTTTTCTTAAACTATACGCTGCCGCCTGTCCCCGAAATATGGACCCCAAACCACCGAATCCGGTACAAATGCAAGTAATACTACTACAAATTGGGAAACGGTAAAACGTGAAAGCGGTGTAAATGTTTTGTTGAAAAATTGCGAAAACGAAGTACGGAATGTTCGAAGTTACATGTCGCTCGGTTTAATTCATTCTTCGCGATTTATGCCAGACTGCACACTTGGGCTGTTTGTAAAAATGTTGAGATATACTTCTGTTTACCTTTACAGCGCAGGATAAGTGCGGCTACCTTGTTGCAGCCATAGCTGCTTATGTCTGGTATGCTTTCAAAACGTAGCCGGTACTGAGCTTTGTCTCCATTCAAATGTGGATTTTTCTACAAACAGCTGCAAACAAAAAGTACTTTTAGGAGAGTTCTTCATAAAACGAGATCCAACTGTTGTTGGAGTAGTGTGTGTGTGTGTGTGAGATCAATTCTGCATTTAACAGGTAGTGTGTGTGTGTGTGTGTGTGTGTGTGTGAGACATCTGATTTTCTTCTTGATAAAAAAAAGGGTCACATTTTTACAACAAACTACTTCTACCAGGGCTACTTTAAAGTGGATTAAATATGAGACCATTCATCAGAAAGGAACCAAAACACCTTATTAAAATAGTTCGTTCACAGAGTAAAATTTTGCTGACATTTTATTTTGACGGTCCTCTACAGACCCACAACAATAGGTGATCTGTGATCTATGGGTCATTACATACATGGTACCAGTTGAAGGATAACAGAGTAGCAGAAACGTCCACATGACACAAATAAGAATTTATCAGTTAGAAAATTTAACCAACTCTCTGGGCCACAGAAGCTTTGAGGATCACTGTCATGCACCTACAAGAAAGTCTTATCCCTATACATATAAAACGTGGCCTCTAACTCTTATCCTACAATTTACAGCCTTACTTTAAAGTTTCAAAACCACATATGTGATCTGTCAAAATGTGTTTTACCCATATGAATAATTTGTTTCATTCTGTCATTGTCTTCACTGTTCAGGATGTTCTCAGTGACTGTGCCCTTAGAGGCAGCTGGTGGCAGCACTGAGACACCCAGTGCTCATGTTTTGGAACCTGGGGAACCCCTGGCTGTTGCGGTCGTCCTCTGCACAGGCCATTCGGGCAACATTGCTTTGTAAAAGTGGGTGACAGCAGCTCGGCTGCGGTGTTTTCTGTGCTTTCAGCTCAGATCTTTTTAGCCATCACTTGAGCACAGAAACGCCAAGCCAAAATTATGACTTGAAAATGACCTCAGGGATGAAATGTGTTATCACTGTTTAAGCCAATGAATGTTTCAGGGCTTGGAAGCTTTTCTCAGAGATCTCATTCTGTTTTATGATCAGAGCTGCACTGTTTGGCCACTGTGCTGCAGTTGTTTGATAGACAACTGATATTTATATACCTGTTTTTCCAGAGGCCATTTATGTGCCTTCTTGAGTGACACAATGTCCCTCTCAAAACATCTTCTCTTTCCTCTCCAGAGGTTTCGCTTGCGTTCCATGAAACCTTGGGCGCAGTTCGTGTAATCGACCAAGCAGCACCAGAGACCACGCCATTCAACATGTAATTCATAACAAACTTAGAAGATTGTTTTCCCATTATACAGACCAAAAACAGCCATTCATGAGCCACGGCAGACCAATAAAATTAACGTATTTCATATTCTATTTGTTAATTAATATTAATCTTATTGTGAAAAATAGTCATAATTACATTCTTACTGTGAAATAGTACAAAATGATGATGGTCATATGAAATGCGGCCATGTCAATAAAAAATATTGTGAAATGTGATGTAAACTATGAAATAAAATTACTATGCTGATAATTAGAATTGCACTTTTTTACATTTATTTTAAATATTGCGTTATTTATATTTAACATTGGCCTAGGCCTGAATCGCGTCTTTTTTTGTCCTTTCCTTTACTTTTCAGTCAGCTTCAGAACTTTCTTACTGACGTGTATATTTGTGTTCCGCCATCAAACGCTAAATCATTTCTGAATGACCAGGTATATAAACAGGGCAGGGCAAAAAGTACATCAGAAGTTGAGCAGCAAGTTGGTCAGAGGAAAGCAGAACGAGAATTCAAATTAAATAAACGGAGCGAGAAGAATTATTACCCGGAGAGAGGGGAAATGAGGCTGTGTCCACCAAGACTCACTGGAGATGAACCTTTGCCCCAGATACAGCCTCCTTTGTACCCTTGCAGAGAGCAGGTCATTGACGGAAAAATCCGTGATTTTCCTGGCCCAGGTGCTCTGAAAGTTAAAGTGACAACTGCTAGGCCTCTGAAGGTGCAGGAACTTTTGTGATCAAGACCTCACCAGCAAATATTGGAGTGAAATTCCCTGTGCTCATGCTAGAGGTGTGATGTCTCGTGTGTGTTGCTGTTAAAATTCAGCGGGCGGAATGAATTTGTTCAGCGCGTAGTGTGTTTTCTCATGTACCCCGGTGTTTTCAGCCGTGTTACTCTGAACATAAAACTGCGTGCAATGAGTGTATAAAACCAGACACTGGCATCACAAGCAGATCCTTGGCATTTATGGTTAACTGAGAGGAACATCTCTTTGTATGGGACATTGTAGGCATGAGCAAACAGTTTAAAAAGCGCACAAAAATATTTCAGGTTATCTGTCAACTACAGAACAAGGGAGCATGATGTAAAAGTGTGCAGGTCAAGCAGTGGGACGTGAGCGTCTTTGCGCTCAGGGGCTGTCAGAAGAAGTGAGTTTTGAGTATTTCTTTGAAGGCTAGTAGGCATTCTGCAGCTTTGAGAGACATACTAATAAATGCACTAAAGCCACAAGAATAAGTGCAAATGTTGCTTTTCTTTTGTCTTGAATTTTTTTGGAAGATATACATTTAGTAAAAATCCATTTCAAAGTTTTGACAGCCACGTTGTCGAACCAAAAGATGTCAACCGATTGCTTGTCCATTTTACCATTCTCTTGATTTGTAGGAAGCTTTTAGATCAGACACCACTAGGGTTTTGAGTTGTTTTTTTTAATGTGGCTTCATTTGCTATTTAAACTTTGAATTTATTTTTAAAAAGTTTACAATGCTCAGTTTGTTTTCAGACCATGCTTAACCTCCAAAACTGTCATCTTCATAACCAGGGAGCATCGGTGGGATGTGTAAGGCAGCCTAGGCATGTAACTGGTGCTCTCCTGCATCCTGATGTCTGTGAGTGGACCCTGGACGTCTACAGAACACCAGGTATCTGAGAGACACTTCTACAGTACGGAACGGAGAGGCGTCCTGCTCCGCTAATCCTCCTCCATCTTGAAGAGCGACACAACTGCCTCTCGTCTTTTTACTGACTTTTATTTCTTATAAATATTGATACTGATAGGACCTCTACCAAACTCAAACATGGATTGCTGTTCACTGAGATGTGAGAAGTCTTCTTGCTGTTCGCTAATGCTTCTCTACACTGCCCTCAATCTGTGTTAGTCAAGGTCCCTAGATGAAGAAGGCAAAAGTACTGCCTGAAGGCTGCTGCCAATCAGCTGAAAGACACCTACACAGGTGCTGCTCTCCACATGATATGTGGATTTCTCTCATTGCCTGTTCGATGTTTGCTTATCCGCAATCACAGAGCTAAGAGCATGTTGAGTCATATATGTCGACAAATGTCCATCAAGTGCTGGCTTCCTTTTAGGGTACGTTACGCGCCATAAAATGGCACCTTAAAACATGGGGAAAAAACAACATTTTGATGCAATTACCTGTGATCTGTTCATGAGCTGTGGCCAAGTTCGGTGCAGATGGGGCTAGAACTTTCCAATGATCTAGATTTCTAGACAGACAAGATTTCTACAGGTGCCTCTTGTCTATAGGAGACATTGGGAGTGATCAGGAGCTTATGAAGGTCTCGATAGCCTATTTTGAACTTTTGACTGGTGTTTTCTGGCCACCTCTAACCCAGAGGCCCCAAAAGGAGGATTAATACATCTCTCTGGGGCACTAAGCATGTACGTTTATCACCAGAAAATTCAGCAGAATGACCAGGTGATGGCGGTATCAGGGGAAAACAGCATAAAATGATGAATGAGAGAACTTCATCTTTGTGAAGGTGAAGCCGTGTGGTTCTTACTCTGCAGGAGGGCAAACAAAAACAACAGATTTGTAGATGTGAGCAAAGCAACACAGTGATAATCAGCATGAAGAGCCTCTCCGAATTCCTTTTTAAAAGGAAACACCTCAAGAACCTCAATCCACTTTGAGAGGATTTCTTGGTGCCTTTACTCTAAGAAGCATAGCTTTTCTCAGTATGACTGACATTCAGTTTTTTTCTTCCTTCCCCAGTGTGATTGAGCAGTTAAAATTGCATGAAATATATTGAACTGGAGGCACAGTATCTACATGCATTTTGGGAAACTGTAGCATCACAATTCGGAGTACAAAGGACACGTACCACAGCCTACTGACTGTATAAAGACTGACACAAGTAAAATGCATCACTTGATCATGGAAATGATTTTTTAACTGGTGGGTTATTCCATGGCTATTGGTCAGAAGATTATAGGGACACAATTTTCAACAAAGTATGCCTAATGTTTCTTAAGCTGTTCAGCTGAACAACAAGGCCCAAAGGCACTCAGTGCACAGTGCCAAGGACAAAGTTCTTAGGAACTCTTGAGGATTAACTTCATCACACTTCAGGTCTGCCCCTGACCAACACAGGACATACTTATTAGGTTGGTCTATCAGCAGAAAAGGACAAGATGCCCCCCCCCCCTATAAAAATGGCTTCCATTGCTTTCCCAGGTGATGCTGTGGTGTATCAGCTGAAAGTGAGAACCACAGTTCTGCCCACCAGCCACTTCTGTTGAAACCAAGTTCCTTTCATAATTTAGCTCTTTTAGGAAGCCTGTTAGGCTGACTGGCCGGAAGCCTTAATCCACTCTGAACAGCTGTCAGGTATTAAGTGCCTCTACTTGACACAAGTCTGTGGCTTTCAAGTGGCCACCCGTGATACGGACACATATTTGCACCCTCAGACACAGCGACTAATGAGCATGTGGCTTAAAGTGTCCCAACGGCTCTCCAAAGGAGAACGGGAAACGGCATCCATTACTGTCTCCCCATGTGGCAAGGATGCACGCTGGGAGATTGATGTAAATCGAACAGCCACAGTGGAATAATTCACATCCATCCATTAAGCATAAATATTAAACATGTCTGCAGGAGGGCAGGAGTATCTAAAGTGATGTTTCTCAGCTTGATGCTGTGACCTGAGGTTGCTTCCTTCCAGGTCATGAAGGAAACCAGGTGTGAAACAGCAGCTTGAGAAACACGCGTCACATCCCCCGTTTGCCTGGAGAAGTTCCAGTTCCAGCTGTGTGTGTGTGTGTGTGTGTGTGATTTTTTTTTTTGAGCTTGAGGTCCCACTGAGGTTGTAGAGCCAACCAAAAGGCTCCATTTTCATCAGTCAGAAAACTGAAAAGTTGATCAGAGGAACATCTAATTTTTTTTTCTGGTTATGTGTTCTTAATAGCTGCTTTGATCCAAAGTAATTTAATGGCTAAAGCTGGACATACTTCTTATTTTATATCGTGGGATAGTTATTAAACTAATTCAGACTAAGCCTTTTGAATTCAGCTATATCATAGCAATGAGCAAGAATTCTAAAACACCGCTTAGAATAAACCTTCAAAACTGCACCGTTTCTTTACTCTCGGTGGGAATTTCGCTGTGTGGTTGTTTCTCTTGGATTGTGGGTATGAGGCAGGGAATTTTGTGGACTTTGTAAAACATGTTTTTCAACACTGAAACCTTGGATAAACCGCTGCCTTACAAAATGAAGACTTGCCGCGGAAGCTTGTTTTGTAACATTTATTTGTCCTGGGAGTATACATAACAATGAGCGAGCTCTGGATTTGTGTGAGGGGACAAACACATGCCATTAGAGGCTATAAAAAGTTAGTTGTCGCAGACAGTTTCTGTGACTGAGCTGATGTGATTTTTATGAAATGTGCCCCCTGTAGCACGGCTGCTGTTCAGGCCATCCAAGGTGGATGTGAGGTATTGGGACACCCAGCACCATCTCACGGTGAACGGTCTCCCATTGGCAGCATCTACCCTCACACAAACAGCAAACATAATCTGCACATCAAGGCGTCTGCCTTGCAGAATGTTAACACTGCTTAAAATAACACAAAATGCTATGTGAGACTGTGTAGTTCTGAGAAACACACCGAACACCGTGATGGCTCTATGTGACAGACAGCTAACTAGCTGGACCAGCGTAAGTAGGTCTGAATCAGACGGGATTAGGAATAAAGACTTGGTATTGGGCCTGCTGACCGGCGATAGTTGTGAGGAGGGGGTGAATAGAAGGCATCCTGCTCAGAATCAAGACATGACACCTTGCTGGGAATCTGGGAGGACAGGTATGAACAAAAACATGACAGTGAATCTCCAACACAAACAAAAGAGGCCTCACGTTCTAGCTTTAAACAGCCTCACATGTACAGGTGAAATAGTGACCATTTTGTAATACTTTCTTGGTTCATTCTTCAGTTCTTCTATACATGGTCTGTAAGATCCAACCCTGTGTGTAAGTTCACTCCAAACACCCCGGTGAGGTTGGTTACTGCTCACTTTGCAGCGTTACACTTGGTTGGAGGTGGTTCTCTCTTTTGTCCTGACGTGCTCTTAGCAAAAGTTGGAGCTAGTCAGTCCCATGTGGAATTATTAGGCAGAGCAGCAATTCCCAAATGACTTACACAACGACAACTACCGTTCACAAATGACCAGAAAAAAAAAAAAAAAACAACTGAACTTCCCTGGCATTGTCATTTTATACAAAATCCATCTGCTTCCCCGGTTATTGCACTGCAATTGACATATAATTCAAATATTTTTATATATATGTTCACTCAAGACCCCCACCTTGCAAGCCTCAGCTCAAAGTCGAGAAAACGTTTCCAAATAAAAATGACATTAACACATAGGTATGCTAGTTCCAATAAGCTTTCCACAAGTTATACAGTTCTTATAA
Source organism: Arapaima gigas (assembly GCA_900497675.1). NCBI lineage: Eukaryota > Metazoa > Chordata > Actinopteri > Osteoglossiformes > Osteoglossidae > Arapaima > Arapaima gigas. The sequence continues at coordinate 6,655 of UFQX01001443.1, read as the reverse complement.
ATCCCTGGAGTGATATAAAGGCACATACATATATATCTATCTATTGAAATAAATATAAAGATTATTTTTTCCTAACAGGGCTTTGATATTACAAGAGCGCTGTTGATTTTCTGCGTATAAGCAGGTCACTGCAGCTTCGGTGGAGTTGCAGGCTGGCAGTGTCTGGGGTGAAGGATACAGCTCCAGTTCAGGAGGTAAAGCAGAGTGCGTGTGTGTGTGTGTGTGTGTGTGTGTGTGTGTGTGTGTGTGTGTGCGAGCGCTCGCAAACGTGCATGCACTCGTTTGGCTGTGTAACTGCAGCTCGGACAGCACTACAAGATGGACACAGTGCCATAAAGATCCCAAAAGTTGCACTAGTGCTGTTTCTGACAGCTTCCTGAGGTGGAGTGGAGCTTTGGTGCCAGCGCAGTCATTTCAGGATTTATCTTTTGTTAGTGATCCGGTTAAAAAAGATGACATTTGTGAATTTATATAAAAAGGCGATACAAACTGTGATCACAGTCACAATGACATAGCATAATCTGGTCGCACATATAACATCCACGTCCAGGCAAAAACAAAGTGAATCTGTCTCTGTCTATCAAGGAAGCAGGTCAGAGGTTGCTGACCCTCAGCTATATCCCATTTGATTAAGAAAACAAAAATGGAAAAGCATGTTAACAAAAAAGTCTGAAACATAAATGTCTTTTCTCACACGAGTCTGTTTCCAAATGCAGTTCTGTCAGCTAAATAGAATCTCTCCATTGGCAACGAAACAGCAGCCCTGCAAGTACCTGCAAAGCCTTGAATTTAAAGGTTTGGCTTTTGGCAACTTTTCCCGTCCTCAGGAAATCCCTTTTTACCCCAGATACAGGCAAAAGCAGACCGATAAAGGAGACAAACAGGACTGCATAATGTTTTGTGAACATATAGTTTTTAAAAATTATTTAAAAACTGAAGGATTTAAAAAGGCTTCCCCAAAACTGGGAGTGTTAGGCCTGAGTTCGAGGCCCTTGAAATCTTCCTGCTGAAACACTGTCCAGGGCACATTGCGCTGCAGCACCCACCCCCCAGCAGGGGGTGTCCTCATCAGTTCAGGAATTGAGTGTAACCCTCAGCACCCGTTACTATGACGTCCATCCAAATGCGCATGGCTTCCGCGGAGGGGGCCACCATATAGTAGAGTCGGTCATGTGTCTTCACGCAGAAGGTCAGCGAGGGGTTGGGGCTCTGGAAGGAGAAATGGCAACATGTGACCATTAGTGCAGTGACACGTTCACAGCTGCCCCCCCTCATGCTGCCAGAGGGACTGGCACCAATCCATCACGACACAGGTACTGCATCTGTGCAGCGGGCCGTGCAGAGAAACCGATAGCGATACATTTTATTTTATTTTTACTGTTGAGTTATAATGGTAGAAAGCAGGATGCAGTTGCTCCAGAATGCATACCAGACACAGCTACGGAAGTGCTTAAACAATGTAAACTTCAAAAAGCCCCCATCGCTGGTCATCACACCTTCAACCAGTGCAAACCGTACGCCATAACTCCATCACAGACGTCTACAGAGCGGTTAGATGTTTGAGATCTTCCAGGAATATCCTGCACAACATCTGATGAGCAGAAACAGAAATGCAAGGCCTCTAACACAGACACACAGATACACACACACACACACACACACACACACACACACACACACAGGGTCACTAAGGTCACCAAGGCAGAACAGAGGACCCACCTCACTGCGAAACTGGGGGGGCAGCAGGTCCGAAAGGTGCTGCAGGGAAGGAGAGGGACCAGACGACAATTTGTAGGGGGCCACAGAGAAAAAAAAACACACACAAAGGCACTCACACACACACACACACACACACACACACACACACACCCGTAAAGGCAAATATCCATGCAGTCACACAAGTATCCCCACCAACATACATGCATATGGAGTATAAGAGCCCCTTGTGCTGCAGGTGCCAAGACAGAAACATACAGAGTAAGGAGAAGGACCGACACCTCCTATAATCACCACAATGATACAACAACAAAGCTGTGTCAACTTTTTCAGACAGTCTTTCATTGCCTGGATAACGCAGCATCACTGAATTAAAAGCAGTAAGGGTCCCTTTACCATGGTAAACACCTCAAAACACTAAGTCTCCATGTCTGTGGAGTGAGGGAAAGCACATGCTGTGGAGTTGAGGGGGAGCTCTCATGCCCTGTCACTGACAGCGATACATACACTGGCCAACGTCAGGCTGAAAAATCCCTTCTGCACAGCCAGTCAGTCAAAGTGGAGGAAATGTGAGCAGGTCAAAAGAGCAAGTAAGACATGGAAAGAGAGAAAAGCAAAACTGAGAAGAAAGAAGGTGAAAAAGAACGGAAAACAGAATCCGCATTTTGATGAAAAAACAATGAGCAAAGAGTGGCTTCAGACAACCTGTGTGCAGAATTTAAGTGTAAATGACTACTGGTTAGTGGAAAATAAATTAAAAACATCTATTGCTAAAAAGCAACTAGTTTAAATTTTGGAATAAAAATAAATTAAAAAATATATATGCAATGGAGGCATAATCAAAACCAAAGGAACGTAGATTTATCCTGCTATTTTCCACACACATCACAGGTGACCAAGTGGCTCCGTTCTGCTTTTTTCTGTTTGTCAGGAGGTGTTTTAGTAGTGACGCTACATTCAGAGTGTCGTGGAGCCACGGAGTTCACCCTGGTGGCAACGGGAGCAGACGTCAAAGGATGGCACTTTGCATGACTCCGTACCTTGGTGGCGCTGCGCAGATGATCGTAATAGACCTCCTCGATGGCCTGGAAGTAGATGACCCCTTTCAGCTTGGTCTCATGCTTGTCTGGGGGGAAAGGGGGGGGGGGGGCAGAAGGGTTACACTCGCTCTCCGCTCGCCCCACTTCCACAAACAAAGGAACAAAAACTGGACCACAAGGGGGCTCTATCCTGCTGGAATTTAAGCGGAGGGGCTTTGCTAGGAGATTAGTTTATTTTAACTGATTGTGTTTATTACAGCAAGCCACGGGCGTTTTTTACAATGCTAATTCCCCCGACCAAAGCAAAAGGAGCTCGAAATAAGAAGGGCACGTCGGCAGTGAAAAGATCGCGAATCTGTCGCATTTGAGGAAGACGATCAGTCCCCGCCCACTCCGTTTCATTACGGGTTTTGCTTTGTTGTGTCAGTTTTGCGGCTCCGGAGCCAGGCAGCGGCCTCGACTCGGCGAGGATCTGCAGCCGTGTGATGCGAGTTCGCGCAAAGTACTTTCCCTCTTCAGGGGACGCCGTCTGAGAAAGAGTTGCAACTTATTTCATCAGCATCAGACGGAGCAGAGGGAGGAGGTTCAAGGGTTATTCATACAATCTGAAAGTGGAGAGTGCAAAAAAAAAAAAAAAAAACTCCACGAAACCAAACCGTCTTACTATGTACACAGGGAGCCCCCACGTATTACACACAGCTATTTATCAAATTTGTTTTTCTGACACTGCCGGTGGGGTAAGATTTCAAAACGTGGAGCCCGCAGCGAGCTCCTTTTCATTTGACCATTGTCGATAATATCAGTGTCTATGTTAAGTTCACTGGGTTTTTCATATTAACCTCGGATAAAGTAACGTTCTGTTTCTTGTGCTTATTGATGTGTCCAAGGAAACTCATTTGAAAGGGCCGGAAATTTTTACTTCCCTGAAAATACATAGCTCAGTAAAAGCAATGAAAGCAGAGCAATAAAAAAAGAATATACTGTCTTTAAGAGCCAAAGGATTCGAAGGCGAAGCCACGTTAAAACTTAACTTACCTACGTAATAGGAGAATGTCCTCTTGAGGCGGTCAAAGACAAACCAGCGCTTTTTCCATGACTTGATCTTGCCACCCATCTTGACAAGGTAGCCTTTACACATCTTCTCGGTGAGGATGACGTGGTAGCAGGTCTCCACGTTGTGGCCGGACGACTCGATATGGGCCCGCAGATCGAACTCCTCTTTTCGGATGGGCAGGTAGCGCGTCATTGGGCGGGCCTGGAGGACGGCGGGGATTAAATATGGCCTTAGATATGGAAAAACTGGTCCTTCTCAAATGAACAGCAATCCCTATTTAGACCAGAGATGATAAACCTTCTTAAAGTAGAAGCAAATATAGATGATATTTAGAAAACTAACCCAGCTAGAAACAACTGCAGGGATGCAGTTTTTGATTTCAGTTAAAAATTAATCCATGCTAAAATATTATGCTGAAATGGCACGCATCTCTACCAGTCTTATAAGAAATGGCTATATCACTTGTCTACTGTGCGCTGTTCCATAATGCAATTCACAGTCGCGTGTTTCCACAGTGAGCTTTTAAAGTGATGGTTATTACAGTGATTTATAATTTTGAAATTTTAAATTATAAATGGGATTTATGATTTTGGTGCCTCTCGCCTTGTGATGGGATTCTGTTCTGATGACCTCATCGTATTTTGACTGCAGTAAGTCACAAATCCTTTTAAACAGGTGTTACTTACAGACTTAAAATTAAGATAGAGTAGGTTCATTACTTGAAAACTTTATTAGTTGAACATGAAGTAGGAGCAGGTCGGGGGCTCCTGCTCATTTCCATATGTTGCTACTGGCGTCATGTGTGCCAGAAGAATCAATGATAATGGACTAAGCGACTGTACCTGGAGAATCACGCTTGTAACCGTATCTCCTGTTAGATCAAATTCGCTTTTCTTTGCTTTGAGTTGTATGCTGTATGAGAAAGGTGTCTGAAACGAATAAATATAATTTTTAAAAGTATAAGCTTCTCTCCCTCACACGCTCTTTCTCACTGAGCCGCTCACGGCTGGCAGACAGGCCCTCCCTCTCTCTCTCGAGTCGGATCCTCGTGCAAGCACCTGTGTGGTTTGAGTCCCCCAGCATGAGTATTTATGACGTGTCATAAATGAGAAACCCCACTAAGGAGTAACGCCAGAGTGTTTGTGGCCACCTGCAGCTTTTATCCCAGAAATCACAAAATACTCTAACATCAAATAACAAGCGCAATAAAAAGAAATAGAAGCATAATTATTAAAAATGTTTAAAAAAATGTAAGTTTTATGTTAATTATCTTGAAGCGCAGACACCTGCTGTGTGTCAACTTGGAGGTGACTAATACTGAATAATAATAATATAAATATAGCACAGCCCTTTGTTTTCATGATGCACAATTATTTTCACTTTCATCTCTCAATTTATTTTCCTTTTCTTTTCAGCACCACCAGAACACTCACTTTGCCTGCTAGCTATTGCAAATGAAAAATAACCTGAATTTAATCACAGTCCAAGAGCTGTGTATATAAACTGTTTTATTAAATAAAATAAAATGCACCCTCTGCTTGACACCCAAACACTGACTGAGACCTGAACAATAACAAATACGATTGATGTCCGGCAGTACAGCTGGCCGATGTTTTCATACAGCAGATGGAGTGGTTCTCGATAGATGTTACAACCAAATGTTGACATGTAAAAATAATGCAGTAATTTTAATGAGATGGCCGTCGCAAATCTGTGTTGTGATAAGTTGCATAACAAAGTCAAGGACTGTATTTCCGATGTTGTATTCGACAGCTTGGCCCTTACTTAATTCTGAACAAGGGTATAAGGAGAGGTCCTCAGATTTTGATCCTGACCTCTCCTGATCGCCGAACCAATTGTTCAGTCCCTGCAATGTGAGATTTAGCTGCACGACAGCTCACACCAACCTGAGAGAACTGCTTCTCCCTCAGCTTCACCTCCTTCTCGATGAGCTGCTGTCGGTGCACTGCCTCGTCCTGGAGCCTCTGCTCTGCCTCTTCGCGCCTTCTACGCTCCTCCTCCAGAAGATGTCGGCGGGCCTGAGTCTCCCTCTCCTGGGGAAACCAGGACAAGAAGGAGTGAGCTTGACGTAGTCTCGGGAAAGGAGTCTGCGGAGGGCGGGTGGCTTTAACACAGTGTGACCCCACACTGACTCCAGGCAGTGATTTCCCCACTTTACACAAGACAGCAAACCTGCCATTTTAACAACCTACAGATATGAGGGAAACACTAACACTAAAACAAATGTCCATTTCCCTTTACTTCACCAGTATTATGTTTATCTCTACAATCACTGTCATTGGCATCTACTATCCTAGAAACTGTCACATGGAGCCCCATTAAAAACAAAAAAAAACAAAAAAATTCTGCTTATTTAGCAACGTACAATGGCACGAGCATAAAAACATACCGGTATGTGTTAATTATGTTTACAAAGGAGCCATAGGACTCACCCGACTCTCAATTAGCCTGGCTTTCTCCAGCTGAGCCTCCTTCAGCATCTTCTCCATCTCCTCGATCTTCAGGGCATCCATTCCGCTAGCGCTATCGGGCATCCAAAAGACGGTAAAAAAGGTGAGTGAATTGCAGAAAGACACAAATGTACAACAGCACATCTGTCCAAGATTCCATGTGTCACTGTGCTAAGACCAACAGCGGCCCCTAGTGGTTTCCTAGTGACTGACGTCAACAACCATTTTACTCCATCCCGTTCCCCCTCAGTTCACTGTGCCTGGACATTAAAATGTAGCCATAAATTACCTTATACATAATGCTCTCAAAATTATACAGTACTGTGCAAAAGTGTTAGGCATGCAACTTCAATGTCTGTTGAGAAGTACAGGTA
>UFQX01001442.1:0-42990 GCA_900497675.1 Arapaima gigas | reverse complement strand
CCTCCCGGCCAGGGCCCGGTTGAGAGTACCCCCTCGGGCATACTCCATCACCAGGCACAGGTTGGGCTCCTCCAGACACACCCCCTCCAGCCTGATGATGTTGGGGTGCAGCAGCATGGAGAAGAGCTTGGCCTCCTGGCGAACACTCTCTGCCGTGGCTGTGATGTCCTCGTCCGGGTCCTGCCTCGCGGCCTTCACGGCCACCTCCTGGCCCTGCCACGTGCCGCGGTACACTTTTCCGAAGCCCCCGACGCCGATTATCTCCTCCAGCACGAGCTCACCGAAGTCGATGTGCACGGGCGCGCCCGCGGCGCCCTCGCGCGTCGCCTCCGTGCCCCTGCCGCCTTGCTGCGAGAGCCTGCGGTGGTAGAGAGCCGGCTGGTAGCTCACGTAGTTGGAGGGGAAGATGCCGACGCGGCGGTTGATCTTCCCTGTCCACCAGCCCTCGTCTCCAGAGATGGCGACGTCCTTAGAGAGCACCTCCACCACGTCCCCGCGCCGCAGGCTCAGCTCATCTTCGCCGCTCGCCTCGTAGTCGAACACGGCGGTCCACAGCGAGCGGGGGCACAGCGGGGCCGAGTGCGCCCATGGCCGGCCCGAGGGGGACTCCCCCCCGGCGGCCTGCGCGCACACGCTCGGCCGCTCTTCACCGCTCGGGAAACCGGCCTGGGAAGCATCCATGTCGTGGTGGCGGCGGGCGCACCATAAGGTGCCGATGTGCGGGGGTCGGAAGTCAACGCCGAAACGACCACAGCTCTCTGTGCCACAGTTTTGGTTTTTAACCGTGTTCCGACTAAACACTCTGAACACACGCAGCGCCGGAGTGTGTAAAAGACACGGCGCTCCGACAATTTCAGGCGGAGCTCAGAGGCGCCGACTCGTCCACCCGCTCAGGGCGCCTGTAAAACCGCATTCCGCGCTCGGCTTGCGGGCGCCCCGCTACTCAACTGCCCACGCGACGCGGCGCGAGCTCCCGCACAAGAAAAAAAAGTCACGCCGAGACGATCTGGGAGTTGCGGCCGCGCGGCGCGGACCTCGAGAGCTCGACGACACGTCCTCGCGCTAAAACAGAGTCATAACTGTAAAAAGGAGCCATAACTACAAAAATAAACTTCTTTTCTGCGACATATCCATCTTTTTTACGACGCGTCTGGCTATTAAGCAGTGAAACTCCAGGTACGGGACGTGTGGCGAAATATACGCTGTCCAATGTTGTACTTCGACTTTTAAAAAGTTTAAATAAAAGTTACGTCTTTCTCCCGTTGGACTCCTCTTCTAGAAATATGTTTAAAAACACTGGATAACTGAGTTTTCGTCGCTGTCCAGCCGCTGGTCCCGCTTCGCTCCTGCTCCCCATCGGCTCTACTGACACACTTAAAACTTTCGGCGTCTCAGTTCTTTTTCGCAACTCTGCGTTTTCCAGAGGGCGGTCACTCCGGACGCTGTAAACCCGCAACCGGAACGCCCCGCAACCCTCAAAAAGTAAATAAATTAACATATATCAAAAAGAGGTGAAGTGCGCCAGTAAAAACCGTGAACACGCCGAATACGCGTCCGCCATCGCTCGCGAACTCCTCCGACCCGAGTCTCCCCCCCCTTTTCACAAACACACACACTTCCCCCTCCCTCGGGGAGGGGGGGGGGGCAACTCAGCCCGCGGATTGGCGCTCCCCGCGCACGTGACGAGCGCGTCCCCGGAGGAAAAACATCGGGAGTAGTNCCCTCGGGGAGGGGGGGGGGCAACTCAGCCCGCGGATTGGCGCTCCCCGCGCACGTGACGAGCGCGTCCCCGGAGGAAAAACATCGGGAGTAGTCGCCTTCGGGAGCGCGCGAGCGCTCACCCGGCGTTGTGACGCCGTACGTGTCCGGACGCACAGTTTAAAACTTAACCCGGGAGTTCGGACCCGGGTTTTCAGTGTTAATGTCACACTTGAAACAAGTGAACGTTTAACAGTGGCTCATTTAGCCCTCATCCGGCGCACAAATCAGACACACATAGTCCCAGGTTAAGTGTGTGTGTGTGTGTTCGTTCGTTCACGAGCGTTTACCTTTAATGCTCTCTGCGCGGGATCCCGTCCGAACTTGTTTGGAAGTTCTTTGTTCTGGTCAGGGAGGTGATCACAATTTTGGTTCGAACCTCAGTGTCTTGGTCAGCCAGGTGGCTGCCCTTCTCAGTAATGACATCATGTTTACTGCTGTGATGTCATGTGTTGCAATTTACAAAGCAAACACATGTCCTTAACAGGATCGCTCTAATAAATACTTTAAATTTGTTGTCACCTTTCCGCCAGTGTGTCTAAAACCTTTCGCCTTGCATTTAAGTAAATATTTCCAAGCATTGCAGGAGCGCATTTCTATTAACCCAAGCACCTTCTTATTTTCCATTAAATAACTGTTAAATCTCGGTTCAAATGTAGTCAGGAAATACGTTTCTGCTGTTTTAGTCATTTTACTAAATGCTGTTATGACTCCAGATTTGTGGCTGTTACTTCTTATGGATATAAATTTTATTCCTTGGGTCTGAGTGGGGAATAAACAGGTTGACATTATACCGCATTTATGCTAAAGTCTCACACCAGCTGGTTAAGACAAATGAATAAACCGTCCTCCACCTGAACGCTGATGTCATAACAACAGCCTGTGGAAGGGGGTGTGTGTTAAAATTTGAACTGAACACACCGTCATAATAATTCTGAAGTATTATCCATCCGTGCATTAACAACGATCACTTGTCCAGTGAAACGATAATGAGGTCCAGAGCCAATTCTGGGGGTCAAAGGGTGCCCCACACACTTATTCACTCACACACATTCATTTAGCTGATTCCTTTCTCCAAGACAATGTACAGTGAGTAGTATGTTGTATTATGATGACACCACTATCTATCTAAATTAAAATGCTAGATACACCGCAATAAACTCCATACCATCATTCATTCATTTGTACAACCGAGCAAAATTGTTACTGACAATTTGTGAATTTCCCTGCAAGGATTAATAGTTTTATCCTATCTAGCTACCAAATCGCCTGAGAAGCAAAACTTTTGGACAGTGGGAGGAAACCAGAGCACTCGTGGGAAATCGGCATGAACACTGGGGCAAAACACTGCATGTGTAGAAAACAAAGTTTAGAACAGAATTTATATTTACTACATGGTCATCAAAAACCTAAAACTAATTATGATCTTAGAAGGTCAAGTTTGGGGTTACACATGCATATCTTTACATTGTGTTTGACAGAAACTTATGTTAAGCAGCTCACTGTTTGACCCACTCGTACAGCTCTCTATTCTTACTGGAGAAATGTGACATGAGAGCTTTGATCAAGGGTACTGTGCAGCAGAAGTGGGACTCAAACCAACAACTTTCAGGTTACAGGTCCAGGTACCTTAAATGCTACACTGCCTGCTGTGTTTTCCATAATGCTACACAAACCTGGAAGGGCCAGAGAAAGGCTGTGTTTGCAGAGGCCTGCTTACTGTTGCTGGACTTGAGGTCCCTGTGGATGATGGGCACCACAGCCTCCTCGTGCAGGTACTGCATGCCACGGGCGATCTGCACGGCCCAGTTCACCAGGATGTGGGGCGGGACCCTCCTCCCGGCCAGGGCCCGGTTGAGAGTACCCCCTCGGGCATACTCCATCACCAGGCACAGGTTTGCTTCTCCTCCTGAGAAGCAAAACTTTTGGACAGTGGGAGGAAACCAGAGCACTCGTGGGAAATCGGCATGAACACTGGGGCAAAATGCAAACTTCACACATGCTGAGCTGGATTTGGACCCACGTTTGAATACACGGCCCAGCAGATTGGCGGAACCAGCACTACACCATGCTGAGCTCTGAAATATCATTTCTAAATGAAAAAAAAAACCGACCAGTCATGAGTGGGCCAGTGGTATTGAGAGGAGACGGCTAAAGCGTTTGTCTCAGGCGCTGGTTATTATTATTAATCTTTGTGTGGCTGATGCCTTGGTCAAGACAATTTTGAACACTTGGTTTGTGCCCCAGCAATGTACAATTTAAGGTACAGAGCAGGGTATTTTCACTTCAGGGTAAATACCTCGACAGAAGGTTACTAGAGAAGGTTTGATTTGAAACATAGACCTTCAGATTGTAAGTGCCCCCCTGCTGGCTTCCACGATTCCCAGGGTGGTCCTTTAGTTCATGTATAATGGCCTTCAGAAGATAAATATATGTAAATAAATATATTCAAGCAAGTTTATGTTTTACAGACTTGATCATGCTATTAAAATATAGTTTATTCCTCTTGATAACCCTGCGAAAATTTGTCCCCGTGTGGCTAAGTAAAATGTTTCACTTTACTACATGTTGCTGTGTGACACACTCCGACCTTATTTCCAACCGTGTCTTTTCAAACACTTTGCCATGTGACCCAGGGAGGAATACATTTCAGTGTAAAGTCACAGACGTCACAAAATAGGGTTTTGTACTGTTGATTCATTTTTGATTTTAACTTTGTGCATAAAGGTGTGTTTGAAGAAAATGCAGTATGCAAATTAGCAGATGTGTGCCACGCCCACTAACAGAGTAAAGCGACAGGACAGTATAAGGGTCATATAATGAAGGAAAAGCAGGAATCCCATAAAATACACAGCACTCAGTTTCTGAAACTACAGAAATTTGCAGGATTGAGGGTGAAATGCATATTTTTTTTACTGCTCCGCGTGTTTTGTACAGCAAGGCGTGCTTGTTGTTGCCCCACCTGCATTCGAGCCACTGTGCTACCGTAATGTCCGTAAAATATCACAAAGATTAACAATACACTATAACGAGTATAGAACACTTGGGGAAAACAGCAAATAAAAAATGAAACGATCAAGTTGTCAGGGCAAGGGAAATATGAAATGTAGCTGATGAAGCGTTTCGTCCCACGCCGTCCGCCCCCCAGGCGGCGTCAGTTCGTTTGTCTTCCTTTGCGCTTCTCACGCGCTGTACCGTTAAAGTACCATTAAGAGTTCGCCAGAAACAATCGACGGTGCTAACTGGAAAAAAGACGGAAAACAGAATACGTCTCATGTTTTTTCACTTAGTTTAACTGTGCCACATCTATACACATTAACGATCCATCCATCCGTCCATTAACTTTAACCGCTTTATCCCGGCGAGGGTCGCGGCGGTGCGGAGTCGATCACTTTAGTGATGTTTTCCATTATTTGCTATGGGAAAAATATGAACATCCGTTGAACAAATACTCAGCATCTTCTCGGGTTTATATCAGTGTTATACATAAAAAGGGACCCCCGTATAATTCAGCACCATCCGCGATTCCTAAGGTTGAATACAGGACGTTTCCAGCATTATTTTACAAATGAGTAATTTACCTGCACTTTCTGAGGAACTACTTCTTTTCTGTGCCGCCTTACCTGTGCGAATTGAATATTCGATGTCTCTAAAGTGACGGCTGAGTCGAATATACAAAACACATGTCATAGTAATGCGTGGCGGACTATATCCGAACTGCGCGTGAAATCTGCGANTGAGTCGAATATACAAAACACATGTCATAGTAATGCGTGGCGGACTATATCCGAACTGCGCGTGAAATCTGCGAAGGCGGGAGCGCCACCCCCTCCTCGGCAGGTTGTGATGTATGGTTTTCTGCGTCTTCAGCATCTGAGCGTCATCCCGTGTGCGCATTGGTCCACCCCGTCACCGGCTGCGTGACCGACTGCGGTGATGTGCATCTGCAGAGCTGCGCATCAAGCTGAGCGGAGGGGAACTGGAGAAATCCAGGCCAAAACGCAAAGGCGCAAGCTGGAGAAGAAGAGCAGGCACGGCATGACAGCGCCCTGAACACTGCATTCTGCGCCCTTCCTCCTCCATTCCGTCACCTCTGAAAAGATGGGCTCTCACGTGGTCCAGACCCTGCGGCAGGGGGTCTGGGCATCGCTGACCGGAGGCTGGTACCACGACCCGGACCAGAACAAATTCAACAACTCGTGTCACCTTTACACATGGATGTTCCTGCTCGTGCTGCCGCTGTCCCTGCATCTGGTGAGTGTGCGTGTGCGTGCGTGTGTGTGGACATTTTAAAAAAGAAGCATAAAAATAGTGCATGTGAGCTGCTGGGTGAGAATGTCTGGAGTGACAAGTGCCCTGTACCCCACGCACAAGCCGGAGAAGACGTCAGCACGTTGCGGTACAATGACGTTGTAACATAATACGTGTTTGAAAATGCAGACTTTATAATGTCATTTTGAATGCACGGTTAACTGCTGCTATTGTCGCATTATTTCACTGCATGCTGCACGTCGGGGACGAAGCCCACGAGGCTGAGGAAGACACAGACAGACATACGGCATGCACCGCACGTCACCGCAGTTTTCCTTCCCATAAATACGGATATTCGTACAACGAGCGCAAAATGTGCACGCAGGTGTGGGTCATCACCACAATAATGGTAGCATTTACAAATAATGTGTGTGTGTGTGTGTGTGTGTGTGTGTGGGTATCTACACACACGTATATAGGTGCGCACTTTGTATCTTTTCTCTGTATAAACTGCATCCCAGCGGCTTCCACCGAATTCTGCGTGGGGTGATTTTAGAAATAGTGGGCGTGGCGTACGCCTTCATTCCAGAACTGGGCTGGCAGTCTCACCTCCTGCACCTTGTTTCTGGAACGAAAGACTGCACCCCATTGTCCTGCAGTGAGACCTCCAGACATTCCGACTGAACAGCGCCCCTCACTGGATCAATGAGCTGCCCAATGATAATATCGTTAAGAAGAAGACATTTAAACTAGAATTTCAGTGATTTCTCAAATCAGTGCAATAATCGACATTACTGGCTACAGGCCTGTTGTGATCATAGAGCCACTGGATTTAAAAGGTAGAATATTCTGGAGATATGAAACTATTTTTTCCTCTTAGCTGTTACGTATGTATAATATCATATAGAAACATACATATATCTATATTTAAGTAGTATAGGTATTTTGAGGTCAAACCACAGAGGTCAAAACTATGCAGATTAAAGTGTTCGCTGGAAGTCTGTGAAAGTTTTTTAGTTTTGTTAATAAAGCAGTAATAATTAGATCAAACTTTACATAGGTTTACATAATGGATAAGTGTGGGATCACTAACCCATTTTCAAACAAGCTCTTCAGGTTTAGATGAGTTTTTTTTAATGTCTGCCAGATAAATTTTTTTTGGCTCTGAATATCTCATTAATAATAAGTATAGATTTTTGATCCAGTACATTAAACATCACTGTAAACACATTGAAAATGTTTACAAAGTATTTATACATTTCCTCAAATTATAGTTCAGCAGTCCTAAATAGTTTGTGTTGTTTAACAATTTAACATTCTCACAGATATCTTTGTGTCATCTGGATAAAAAAAGTCTTTTTGAAACAAAATTAAAGTCATTAAGAAATACTTACTGATGGAAAAATAGTAAAACAGCTCATATTTCTTTCAGCTAAATTAAACGTCTTGAGTCTTTGTAATTCTATCCACTCGAATTAAAAGCAGCTATTGCTGTTTCATTGTCTAATATGGGCAAGAAAAAAGGTAAAGAAAATGACATGTGCTTAAGATACGGAGAATGAATCACTTAAGCAACGCGGAGTCACCATTTCAAATGAAACACATGCCTGCACCCCTGTCCCACCCTTACTTACAAAATGTTCTTTAATATTTTGAACAGAAACGATCAAAACTGACAAAAAATGACTGAAAAATGAGAAACTGCAGCACTGATGACTAATTTTTACACAACTAATGGGCAAAAAAAGTTGACAGTGACCATAAATAGGATTGAGTATGGAAGCCATTTACCTTTTTCATTCTCCCTTAGAGAAAACACTGCCTGACTACAGTGGCTCGCAAAATTTTGCACTTGTTAATTGTGCAAATAAATTTTTTACTTAGCTACACAGTGCTGGTGAAACCTTCTCCCTTCCAGAGAATGGTGTTTTACGTGGGCGTATGTGTGTGATCTGTCCCTAGGCCCTCCCACCCACCGCCCTGGCCCTCAGCATTTACTGCACCGTGGTCACGGTCTTCTTCATCCTGATAAAGATGGTGAACTACCGTCTGCACCTGATGTTCGACAAGGGTGAGCTTGTTGCTCGGAGCAGCCTCTCGGATGTCAGCAAAGGTGCAGAGAAGAAGAGCGAGGCCTCGGACTCCCGTCCTTCAGCTGGCTTGAGGTAAAATGCTTCGCCGACATTTGCCATGACTCCATGGCTAATGCTTATACCTAAGGTGTTTCAAATAAATCATTTCCCACAATGATTGTATTTTTGTATTTTCAGTACCATTAAGAAAATTAATTCTGAGGTGTTTCCTTTTTCTTATGAAACAAAGATGACGTGCTTTTTGAATGCAGGGTTTCCACAGAGTATTAAATGCACATTAGCTGTTAGATATTTTAGTCAGATTGTGGTGGGACACTTACCATCATACCTTGGCATGTAACATACATGTGTTTTTTAATAGCATTTAATAACTGCTTATTTTTGTGTTGATGAATCACTAGGGTGGTTTATTGTGAATGTGTATTTGTAATATCTTGTTGTAAACTGCCAGCGTATCTTATGTTGTATTCGATGTCCTCTGTGAGTTTGTGGTGGGTCAGAGGACTAAGGGTTTGTTCCTGTGCAACGGTTTGATGTGCACAAACCCTGCTTCCCTGAATTGTCCATTGTCATAATATTATGAAATGTTACAATATAAATACCTTAGTCAGAGCCTTAAAAACTGTATGAACTCCACTATATGTGTACTGTATGCTGCATATATTATCTAGCACATAGCTGTCCTGGTTCTATTATACAGCACATCCTCATATTTAGCAGTCATCAAATGGTGTTTTAAATATGGATCCTTTGCATTTCTTCCAGCTGCGCTATTGCCCGATCACGGGGCCTGTTATCAGCGCGGCGCATGTCTATGGTTTGTTCGGCGACCTAAACGTAAAAGTGTACGTTAACAGGTGCCACCCGGCACGGTCTCCTCGACAGGAAAAGCAGCACAGCCCCTGACACCGTTGCCATGACGACCCTGACCAGAAACCGGCCCAGTCCGGTAATCCAAGTGACCGTAAAGCAGACGGAGACGGACGCGGGCCTTATAGGCGTGGTCAGTGCATTCCCTTTCCTCCCAGAGAGCACACGCGACGGTGAAATGGTTAAGGACTTGACTGACAAGGTCTCCTTCTGTAGCAGCCTTGAGTGAAGTACATAACTGGAATTGCTGCAGTAAAACATGAAGGTGTACAAGCGAGAAAAACCAAATAAACATGTTGGCTATGTGACAATGCAAGTAATGTGTAAGTTGTCAGATTGAAGCATGTTTTACAGCTTTCAGGAACATATTTTGATTGGAAAACCAAAACCATTATATAAATAACGTTTTAAATAATTAAAATCATGGAAAATTTAAAGTAAAATGGAAAGAGCAGAGAGTGACGTGTGGTTGCGTGCTTTTCCTCATAGTTTGGGGTGAATCGAATGAGGACACGCTGCTGTACGATAGGGATGTGGTTTGTCAGAACTGTACTAAACGAATAAATGTAAATGTAAATGAAAATGTAAACGCATGCCCTCGGAGCCTGTATTATGTGTGCCCTTGGCTGTACGTGAAACTGCTGTCATTTTGCTTCTGCTGGTCTTCTGTTTACTCGGCTGCTTGTCCGTACAGGAGTGCCCGAAGTCTGAAGTCACAAGGAACACTGAAGGTATCCAACATTTCTCTGAGAAGTTAATGTCATTTATTGTTTCATCGGCATAGAAAATTTTTTAAAAGTGAGCTTCTATTACAGTTACCATCAAGCCTCCGCCACAGTTGTGTGCCTAGACTTTCCTGATCCTTGCTCCAATATTCTGAATGCCCTGTAGTCAGGAAAAGGGCCCCAGGATGGTTTGTTGCGTGCATATTTGCTCTGTGGAGATGCTCAACAAGGCTGAAAGCAGTATGCCTTCTCCGTCTGGAAAGCTGGTGGTTTCATGGTGTGAAGCAGTCAGCCAGACAGTCTGAATCTGGGTCCATAGCTACAGTGCATGGAGTCAGACAGACAAAGAACCAAAACAAGGTGTATTAGTGGTACAGAAGTGAGGCCTCGTTGTGCAACATGTTTAGCAATATATGTGATAAATAGGCAAAAATTTAAGGGAAATCATAAATCTGTGAATTTCACACTCAATATGCAGATGACTGTGGTTTCTTATGTTAAGCAGAAGCTGGATCTTTTGTCGGACTTTGGACGATTTTATCATTTGCATCACAAAACGTGCTGTAAGTTTTCACTGCTTTGTACATGTCTCTTACAGCCCAGAGTGAGACTCCGTGTGAACAGAAATCTGGTGGAAGTCCACCGCCTGAGGGAAGACTTGTCTCCGAAGACTCCCCAGGGCATCAGTCTGGCCCTCATACCAGTCCGCACACAGTGGTGGAGGAGCGAAAGCAAACTTCTGACAGAGACACGGTGGACGAAGGGCTGCCACCCTCCAAAGGCAGCGATGAAGAGACAGCAGGGGAGTCTGAGGGGGAGAAGAAGGCTCAGGATTGTAATAACAATGCCCCGGGGCCTACTTATGAGACAGAGGATGCACTTAAACCTCTACAAGACAGCCAGGTGGAGGAGAACTACTGTTCCGATGAGATTTCTGTGGTTCTGGTGGATAACTCTGGACCCTCAGCCTGCTTGGATGAGAGTGACACGGTAAAAATTGTGATCACCATGAGCTGTGATGCGCAGACTGCTGCTGAGCTGGAGGAGTCTGTCAAGTTGAGCATCCTGGAGTCAGCACAGTCTCAGATGGGTGCAGGGTGTGGCTCCAACGACTACCCCGTCAAAATTCCCATCATCACCTTTGATTCCCCTGAGGATGATGGATCTGCTGCTGAAGAGGAAGCCACACACCCTTGTGAGACTGGGGTGACCACACAACCACTGCACAACCCAGATGCCCAACTCTCCCAAGAGCTGGTAAGCATGGACGTGCCTTCCCAGGACCATCAGGACCGCAGGGAGGAAGAAGAACTGCTGGAGCCCCCCAGTCCCCAGCTGACCAATGACAATAGCTCTTCCGGCATTGATGTTCAATCCCACGTGGATGAGAGCGACCCACCAGAGCTGAAAACGGACAAGGATGGATTTCTGAGAATCCCATCCAGTTTGGCAAGGCATAGCTCAGGGAGGATGCACATGAGGGGCTTGAGTGTGGACAGTGGCACAGACGTGGCCCTGGGTGCTGATGCAGCCGGGGACAAGCTTCACACAATGACCTCCTCGAAATCAGACCTGGAAGCCAAAGAGGGCCAGATCCCAAATGAGTCCAACTTTGTGGAGTTTGTGTCACTGCTGGAGTCCATCAACAGCACAAGGGGAGGGAGTGGAAACCCTCTTGTCAAGGAAGCAGAGGAGGCTGAGAAGGTCACAGATGGTGAGTTTGTGTCTTGCAGACACATCTTTATGTGGGTGTTGGTTAAGGCATTGCATTGGATGCTAGGACAAAAGCATGCTAGATACCTCGCACAAATCTCTGTAACATATGGTCTTAGAGTAGCGCGGGGATACAGTGTGTAACTCATGTATTACAGCTCCTGGGGTGAGCAGAGTTGGCATGTTTTCCTCTTGTTTAAGTGGATTTCCTCCAGTTTCCTCCCACAGTCCAAAGACGTGTTCTGAGTGAATCTGTTCTGAATTGCCTTTAGTCCTTGTGACTGTGTTAGTGTGTGTAACCTTTGCTCTGGTTTGCGGACATAACTATTATTATTATTATTATTATTATTATTAGTAGTAGTAGTAGTAGGAATACTAGTAGTATTAGATTTATAATGGAATTATTTATTTATTATATAATAATAATTATAATTATTATTATTTAGGAATTTTAATTTACAGTCTGCAAGGTATAATGATTAAAGTGATCACATCTTACAGAAGACAAGACAAGTGTTGAGCAAGATAAGGAGCCAGCGACGGGGAAGAAATGTGACCTCACAAAGCCCCCAAATAGCCTGAACACAACCGAGATGCCTCAAAACGTTCCTGAAAAACTGATTCCCATCGTCTCTCCAGACAGGTAGCTGACAGGAGCTCTTCCACCTAAATGAGAATGAAATTACTCTTATTGCAGCTGCGATTGTGAGGAAAACAATAATGAACATTGTTCAATAAGTGTTGTTGACCTACACGGATGTATTAAAACCCCAAAACTGTGATATATTTTGATTAGGTACATAGACCTTTTACGATGGTCTTCAGAAATGGTCAGAACAGTGAAGAGATGGTCATATGACTGTTGAACTAGTTATGCTGTTCCCACTTCAGTCCTCAGACAGACAAGGATAAGGACCCAGATTATGACTCCCTGCTGTCTCAGACTTCTCAGTCGGAGAGTTCCATGCTGCAGGTCATATGCAGACCAGAAGCCAATTCGAAGGAAGAAGCGTTCACCTTCCACACTGTCCACCGTAAGTAGAAGGCGTACAAAGCTCACGAGTAATTTGGTAGGTGACAGCGTAAGTCTAAGTATTTTTTGTTTCTGGAAGTGTTATGCTGTATTTTCTCCCACTTTAGGGGACCGGCCTCGGAAGCTTTATGCAGAAAGGGCACTAAATTTGCCTCTCGGGGCTGAACTTATTACTGGCAACATCTGGTAAGACGCTGATTCTGTCATTTCAGTTCAGTTTCATTTATAAAATGTATAGGTTTCAATAAGTTAATACAGAGCTGAACAACATTGCATGTATGAATTACACAAAAAAGACAATATATCAGAACAATGGCATGGCAGGTTGTTACTGACATAGAGGCATCACTCATTATCGAAACCTAATCTGTTCCTGAAAACATGTTGGATTATGAATTTTTGGATAGCGGGAGCCTATATTCCATGGTTAAAATAATAATGTGTGAGCAGCCCAACCAATTTCCCCAAATATCACCATAACACCTGCAGATTACTTTACCTGTGCATTAAGCCACCTATATAAAAATCCACCAAAGATTTCTGCATAATGTAAGGTATTTAAACCACCAGTAACTTAATTATTAAATACACAGCGATCTCACTAGTGGGTATGTTTATGAGCATTACACCACGATACTGATTTCACTAAATATTGTGGTGGTAGCAATAATGCAAAACACGTTTAAAGGACCTGAGAACAAGACGTGGTCCTGGCTTGCTTCTGACCGTGGTCAGAAACGCCGGGGAGTTTTGGGCTGAGAATTCCAGGGCCGGAGGTAAAACCCACTTTTAACTTGATCGGTAATGAACTGATCCCCTGAGCACTTTGCATTTATTGTGCACGACTTAACTGTGCACTTTCGCCCAAACGCACATAATGTGCAAAAGTGTTAGGTATGCAACTTGAACGTGTGGTGAGAAGTACAGGTAGATTCTTATCTAGCATCAGGGAGGTTTCTCATTGGTCCCAAATTCACTCTGCAGCCTGAGAATGACCTCAAACACCCAGTCTCAGTCATACACAACTATCTTCAGCAAACCTGCAACAGATGGTATGGACCCCACAGAGCCCTGATCTCAACATGATCGAGTCAGTCTGGGAGGACATGCAGAGACAGTCAAAGTGTGCAGAAGAACTGTGGCCAGTTCCTCAAAATGTTTGGAAGAACCTACCAACCTCTACCTTAAACCGCATGCAAGTTTGCATAAGAGAACTGACGCTGTTTTAAAGGCAAAGGGTGGTCCCACCAAATATTTTTGTCTTTTTTTTGTCTACTGCACTTTTTAGAAGGTTTATTGATTAATAAGTATTCATGGCATTATTTTTGGAACCATCCTCACTTTATAGCATTTTTCCCACAGGGACCTAAGACTTTTGCACAGTACTGTATCTATATATATAAAATATCAGTTATGTAACACACTCAAAATGGCTGACAGACACGTCTCTTGAATTGCATTCACTTCCCATAATGCTCTGCTCTGCTATAACATTGTGAACACTACTTTCTCCTGGGACTCTTATGCAGCTTAAATGTTTTTGGTAGCGTGCGGTTTATATTTTTTCAGATGCCAATTCATTATAGTGGGTTTTTGATACTGCATGTATAGTGAATTTTGTGTTTGTATTTGTTTTAGTGCTGTGGTACATATGTGAATATGCTAAGGAGGAATTATCACTAGCTGCAAAAAGAGTTTTGGGGTTTTCTTTGGGCGTGATAAACAAAACGGTTGTTAATAAAACTGTTTAACTTGTTTTGATTACTTTGCAGTAGTTTATATATATACATATATATATATATATTTTAAAAAAGCTGGCACAAATTTTGTCATTTGTTAAAGCAAATATTTACGCAGCAAGAGTCTGGAGAGTGAGGGATACCTGTATTCTGAAATTGGCCATTGGGCTGGCGGGCGAAGGAAAGCAAAAGGAAAGGAAACCTCCCAGGCCAAGGAAGTGGGGGAAAAATAAACCTTTATGAGTGTAAAACTTCTGCCCATCCCTTGTGCATCACCGCCACAGAGATAGCGGTTACCGCATTTGTAAGCTTTCAAGGCGGAATGCAGTTATATCGCAAACTGCCTACGTTTGTGCAAGTACTTGGATTAGATGGGCAAGAGCAATGGTGCAGTACAAAATATGATAATTTATTAGCCATAATTTTGGTCATTTAGACACATTCCAGCAGGTGGTTTTACATAGAGGGGTTGTGCACTGCAGGAAAATACTGAAAATGGATTCATTGTTGGCTTGTTGTGCTCAGTGACCTCCTGTCCACGTCATCTAACTCCGAGTGCCAAGATGGAGCAGTTGCAGCCCGGTCAGACTGCCCATTCCAGCGACGCATCATCCCAGGCCACCGGCTTCGGCCCCGGAGAACACACCCCGAGATCTTCCATGTGAGACCTGAGTTCTGGTGTTAGCCTAATAGCCCAAAATCAGTGCTGCTGGCTCTCATTTTCAACTAAGCTTGGGTGGAAGAGGGGTGGAGGTTACTAGAATGACCATGGACAGAAATGTATCTTCCAGCTGGAATCCCTCTTATGAAATACAGTGTTTAATCCCAGTTTACACCTTTTACGGTAGGAAGAAGACTCTATAGATGAATCCTCAGAAACTACCACTCAGGAGAAGCCCTCTCGCAAGCTCTATTACAAACTGAAGGTTTTTCCTGGAAAGTGGATCAACATTTTGTATGATCGCCTTACTCTGTTGGCATTGCTGGACAGGTAACAGATGCAAACTTCCCCTGAAACCCATCTGCAGTGCTGCATTGTCCTTGAGATATAAAGCAAGAAGACGTGACTAAAAGTGTAAAATTCCACCAGGAATCAGGATGTGACAGAGAATCTGCTGGCTGTGTTCCTGGCCTTCCTGGTGTCCTTCCTTGGATTCGTCCTTTTGAATCAAGGGTGCTTCAAGGACATCTGGGTCTTCCAATTCTGCCTGGTCATTGCCAGCTGCCAGTATTCCTTGTTGAAGGTGAGGAATACGTTCCCACTTTGATTGCAAATAACATTTGGTAGAACCTTGTTGCGTTACATTAGTAGGCCAGTGTTGAGTTTGACATTTTTTAATAGCAGCTCATCATCAAATATTGCTCATAAATTTGATTTTTCTGTGAATCTACCGAGTGCAGTTTCAGCAATAACCAGGCTGCATCGAAGATGTAAAAATAAGCAAATAAACTGGTACACTTAGATCACACATCTGTTTCACTGACATCTGTTTAAATGCCATTTTGTATTGTAGAGTGTCCAACCCGATGCTGCTTCCCCCACCCATGTAAGTTGTGGAACAGAAACTCATCGAATACTGATGCCAGAGGAGAAGACTGAGAAAATGACTGACAGCTGATCCCCCCCCCATATTTTGACACGTAATTTTGCACCTTTCAGGGACACAATCCGATCGTTGCCTACAGCAGAGCTGCCTACTTCTGCATTTTCTGCAGTCTGATATGGGTCATGGAAGTGCTGTTGAAAAAAAAAGACTTTCCGGTGTCCACGATATACGGCATAACCATTATGCCATCAGAGGCTCTTAAAGTCCTCAGAGATACTTTAATCAGTGAGTATACATTTGATCTGTTTCTCCTCACTTCCCAGTGAACTATAAAATGGTCATTTGGAACAAGTGCAGATGTGAGGAAAGTAAAAAAATATTTGTCTTGCTTAACTGTTTCACAGGTGTTATGTACTGCTTTCCGATTATATTTCTCATTGGCCTTCTCCCCCAAATCAACACGTTTACGATTTACCTGCTGGAGCAAGTGGATATGCATTTGTTTGGCGGAACTGGTGAGTAGCTTTGCACTGAACTTGAAGCACAGACCAAGCTTGTGTAGAAACAGACTGAGCATCCTTCTCCACATGCAGCCAGCACTGGGCTTCCCTCAGCCCTCTACAGCATACTGCGGAGCCTGGTCACCCTGGTACTGCTGTATGGATTCTGCTTTGGTGCCTTGAAGGTGGGTGTGTGTCTTACCAAGTGGCCAAGTGAGTGAGTGTGACAAAGTAGAAGGAATGCGTTTGTACTGCAACAGGGTTGAGGGCATCCCCCCAACCCCCGTGTAGCATGTCGCAGTAATCTATTTGGCTAGCTCTCCTACCTCCTTCCCTCTTGTGCACGTTTTATTCTGAACCCCTTTTACTGCTCGGACTTTTATTTGCTGATCTCTTACTGATTTGTTCTGCTGTAGAATAAACTACTGTAAAATACTGACTCTCTTGATTGTCATTGGCCATCGGTCAATGTACCCAAACTGCAGGAACCCTGGGACGAGCAGCACATTCCGGCACTCTTCTCTAGTTTCTGTGGCCTCCTGGTGGTCTTCTCCTACCACCTGAGTCGCCAGAGCAGTGACCCAACGGTCCTTTTGTAAGACCACTTCTGCTCTCTTCATCAAACATTGGGTTGGTTACGAGTCCGTCTGCACCATACACTGACCACTTTTTCATCATTTTGTTATGGGAAGTTCTTTGATAAGGTCCAAACTGGTGCCGCCCTTGGAGAGCGGTGCAGAAGATGATGGCAGCTCTTCCAAGAACAACAGGGATCCACTACCAGAGAAGCTGAAGAATTCAGTGGTAATAAGGCCAGTTGGCACATTTTTGCCCAGTGTGAAGCTCCAGAATGCCCAGATCTTCAGGAACAAAGTATAGTGCCTTCAGAAAGTATTCAACTCCCCCTCAGATGATTGGCAAATTAAAGCATATTTAAATGGAATTTTTCCTGTCCTGTAAAATTAATTCTCTAAGATGTAAAAGTAAAATAAATGTATTTAGATATCTTCAGAATTATAGGAAACTTTTTTAAATTACACCCCCCACACCCCTCGAGTCATACTTTGTATTATAGTCCTTTAGCAGTGATTATAGGTGTGAGTCTTTGGTATCTTTGTATGACCTTTGCAAATATAGATTTTGGAATTTTCGCTCTTTTTCAATGCAAAGTTGCTCCATCTTTGTCAAAATAAGTAGAGAATGTAGGCGGACACCAATTTCTGAGGTCGAACCACAGATTTTCAGTTGAATTCAAGTCTGTGCTCCTGCTGGACCTTAGCTGAAAACTAACCTTCTAGTTTAAAATAATAAAATAGTTATTACTCATTAGCTTTTGCCAAGTGCTTTTGGTCATTATCATAAAAGAAAACAAATCTGCCCTAAATACAGATCTCTGGCTAATTTAACCATGTTCTCCATGAGGATTTGGTTTTGTATCTGGCTCCATCCATGTCATGTTGTCGCTAGTGTTTTCCAGGTCCTCCTGCTAAAAATAAACCCCAGAGCATGATGCTGCCAACACCAAGGTTGATGGTAGGGATGGTGTTACTCAGTGCCAAACACAGAGCTTTACTTCAGGTAAAAGAGCTCAACTTCAGTGTTATCACACCAGAATTTTTTTTCCCGAAAGGATTTGTCACGTGGTTTCTAGCAGACTCCAGGTATAGCTTAACGTTGGCCTTTCTCAGAAGTGGCTTCTTTCTAGCCACTTTTGCAAAGAGGGTGAATGTTTGAAGTGCTGAAGAGGTTACTGATGTTTGGACAGTTTCTCCCATTTCAGCTACGGAGCTCTGCAACTCTGTCAGTGTTGCAGCACTTCTCTGACAACTGCCCTTCTTATCCGGTTGCTCAGTTTAGTAGGACAGCCTGATCTGGGTAGTGTCTGTGTTCTGCCATGTTTATTTTGTGACAGTGGATGTCACGGGGCTCCTAGAAAGGTTCAAAGAGTTGGCAATCTTTTGTAATCTGCTCCAGCTCCAATGTCTACAAGAGTGGAAAAAATCCTATTTAAATATGTGCTGACTTTGCAAAACAGCAGAATGAGAAAAGGGTGGATGTTTTCTGAAGGTACTGTACGCTTTCTTTGGTTTTCAAAGTGCATCTCCCTGTAGTAGTCCTCAGCAATTGTGAGACAGCATGTTTCCCTGTTGTTGTAGAAGGAGATGCTTCATTCTGATCTAGTGGTGTGCGCCATTGCTTCAGTGCTGACCTTCGCAATCACGTCCAGCACCGTCTTCCTGTCCCTGAAGGTGAGAGGTCTTTGGACTGCTCAACCCCTTAGTGATTTGAATCAAATGTTCTGTAGTGATACTGTCATGAGTCTCATTCTCTCTACACGGTTTTTCCTACATGAAAATTTGCCCACGATATTTCTTGGCCTTTCAACCTCATTTAACCAACCGAAGAAATTTCAACTGTTGCTAATATTTTCTCATGTCTTAATTCAATAATTGTCATAATTCAATAACTAATCATAAAACTGGAAACATGGAAAGTGCTTTCAAATTCTTGCACCAGTTATTTAGACCTCTGCCCACTTTCATCATTATCAGAGATTGTAGAGTTACTGGAAGTCCACATTCAAGAGAATTAAAAAAAAACATATTTGCATACAGTCAGAGTTATGAGTTATACATATAGGTGTTTAAATAAGGTAAAATCTGACCTCATATAGAAACTTTTTTGCGCTAAAAATACACTGAGCCCTTTCTTCTTGTTTCATGCAGCCCTTTGTCACCATCGTGCTGTACACCCTGGGAGGAACGGTGGGGTTCGTCACCCACTACCTGATCCCCCAGCTGCGGAAGCACCATCCGTGGCTCTGGATCTCACACCCGGTGCTAAAAAGCAAGGAATATTCACAGTTTGAGCCCAGAGGTCAGGTCCCAATACACTATCCATACAGGTCTTGCCGGCTTGGTCTCGTTGTGGGTTAACAAAACTCCCGTATTCTCTATACGTCATCCCAGTGTACAAATTCAAACGAATTCTCTGGAACTGTTTTGCTCAATCAGTGCAGTACTTTCAGATTTAGTGCTTTATGCTATGCTGCAGACTGCATGTTTCTCGGCCATTCAAAGTGTTATGGAATGGACGCCTCTGTCCTCACACCGGGATTATTCTTTCAGATGATGCCCAGCTGATGTGGTTTGAGCGCCTCTACGTGTGCCTGCTGTGCTTTGAGAAGTACATCATTTATCCGGCTATTGTCCTGAGCGCCCTCACCAACGATGGCTTTTCCCTCAGTCATCGCAAGCGCATGGGCATCCAGTGAGTAGAGCTTTCCTTCTAAGCAGCAGCTGCATTTACACAGATGTGTTTTTGCCCTGAAGCTACTGTACCAAACTCAGATGCTCCCAGCTTAAGTAGAACAAAATTACATGCCTGGAAAATGTAGAAATTCGTTGAATCCCCCCCCCCCTTCCTTAAGTTGTTTTCTACATCATTTACTAACATTTAAATGCTGCATCACGATGAATGAGATCATCTTTAACCTCCACTGGACTTTAGTTTTCAAACAAATGTAATTCCATTCAAATCTGGCAGACAGGGGCACTGAAATCTCACCCTGCTTCTGCATGTCCACACGAAGTCACCCCGGCTATAGAACAAACATCTCCCATGACCAGCAGATGCGTGCGGTGCTGTCCTGATAGTGGTGACCACTGGGTCCAGCAGCTTGCTCTTAATGTGGTCAGCATGTAGCATGATGTAGCACTCATGTAAACTACGCCAATGAAGACCAGCTGCATCCACACTTCCACCACCCTTTTACCGTGGGATGTATTACAGTATTGGTGTGGTCTATCCACACTGTGCCCGACACTTGTTTAGATGTTTACTTACAGCTATCGTAACCATCAGTCAAATGACTGTTCCTTTGATGGATGTTGTCCCTCTGATAGTCTGATCTGACTGCTGAAATGTTTAAGTCCAACTCAGGGTGCACTTGTATAAGTTGCTCTTGCTACACTATTAGTACGTTTACCATCGTCCTATCTGTGAATACTGTTAATGTCAAATTGCTATGTCAATTAATACTTATGCAAACTCTCTCTTTTCCATGTCCATGATGGCACGTTGCATAGGATTAGATTCACTAACACTGACATTTTTCAATCGTATAATTGGTTTTCTTGGTAATTCCTTAGATTGCATTTCTAATACAAGCGCAGAATAATCGCAGAGTAAAATTTTTGGAGGATGTACAACTTATATTGGAGCACCCATATCCCCCCATCCCCAGTGACCTCTGTCCCTTGTGCCAGCCCAGTTCCAGCCAGTGCGAACCTCTCAGGTGTCTGTGTTTCGCTCCAGCTGTGATGTCTTCTTGATGACAGTTGCTGGGATGAAGCTCCTTCGGAGCGCCTTCTGCAATCCCAGCTTCCAGTTTGTCACACTTGCCTTCACCATCATCTTCTTCGAGTTTGACTGCAGAAGGGCCTCAGAAACCTTCCTGCTTGACTTCTTCCTCATGTCCATAGTCTTCCACAAGGTTGGTGGGCTTCAGCCAGGCTGCGTGAACTTCACTGCTACCATATGCAATTGGCCACTGAACTTTAACCTTTATACCCGCAGATTCTATGCTATGTTTGATAATTCTATGCATTAACCTCAGACGTATGGAAAGTGGCGTTAGACGTGAAATTCTTTGCACTTTACGACTAAGTTTTGAGTATATCTTGCCACTGCTACCATATTCTTCTGTGTTGGTCCAAACTAAATGTTCTGAAGGTGGCCTACGTTGCCTAAGACTGTGTGCGAGGATCACAAATGTGAGGATCGTGCTTGGATTGCCATACCCAACACTTTCTGCAGCAAATCTGAACATGACTGTCTTACCTTTGTTCCTTTACTGTTCAAAATAACAATTCTCATATCCTCTGTTGGCTCACAATGGGTCTTCATTTGCTTGCTCCTCTCCAGCTCTGGGACCTTCTCCACAAGCTGCACTTTATCATGATCTACATTGCCCCTTGGCAGATTTCATGGGGTAGTGCTTTCCATGCCTTTGCTCAGCCCTTTGCTGTGCCCCGTATCCTTTCCCCTATTCCAAGGCAAACAAGTGAACTGCTAAGGTTGAGTTCAGAATGAGCTGCGGTACAGCAAGCCTGATGAAAGCCTTGATCACTTACTGCAAAATTCAAATGTCGATGGAGTCACAAAATAATTTTTTAGAAGGTGAAATTAAGTCACTCTTAAAAAGTTCATCTTATCATAAGTAACTTTGAAGCACAGTTGAACCCAAAATCCAATTTCTGCTACTAGACCCAATAGCACAGTTTTTGTAGCTGCCTTTGTGGTGCTGTCACGTCATAAATCAGTGAAATATGGGAAAAGGAAGAAAAAAAACAAAAACTCAAATGAGGAAAGTTGTGTGGTTTACTAAAGCTGTCCGGAAAGATCACACTCATACAGAGTGAGCAAAAATTTTAAGAACATATTTTCATTTAAACAAAACAGCCAAATTCTCCCTAGTCCAACAGCTCCAGATTATTAAAGGCAAAAAAATATAAAATTAGACATACAGTACTGTGCAAAAGTCTTAGGCATGCAACTTCAATGTGTGTTGAGAAGTACAGGTAGATTCTTATCTACCATCAGGGGGGTTTCTGGTTGGTCCCAAATTCATTCTGCAGCCTGAGAATGACCTCAAACACCCAATCTCAGTCATACACAACTATCTTGAGCAAAAAGAAGGAATCCTGCAACAGATGGTCTGGTCCCCACAGAGCCCTGATCTCAACATGGTCAAGTCAGTCTGGGAGGACATCCAGAGACAGCATTTTTCCCACAGGTGCCTGAGACTTTTGCACAGTACTGTATGTCAGAGTTATGAGAGAGTGCTACCAGCAGAATGCTGAAGGACAACTCGTGTTCCACTATACGTGCGGTTCTCCTTAACCGAGCAGCTCAGATTCGGCCATGCTGCTGCTGCAGACCCTCATCACCACCGTGTTCTATGCTCCCCTGAGCCCCTTCCTGGGAAGTGCCATCTTCATAACGTCCTACCCCCGCCCAGTCAAGTTCTGGGAGAGGAACTACAAGTGAGAAGATCTCACACCAGAAAAAGTGATGAAATGTGTACAGTTACTTAGTGAAGGAGAGGATAGTGTTAGTCCTTGTTACTGGTTGATAGGCATGTGCTTTATAGGAGGGGGGGTGGTCTTGGCCACGGCCCCTACCGTTCTGGTAGGTATTTATTGTCATTTCATTTTGCTGTCATAGCACGAACAGTCTGGTTTTTAGGGCTGTGAGCTATGCCATCACCTTATAATCAGAGAAGCTGGGTTTGGAACCCAGTAGCACCCACTGTCAAGTGTTTCTACCCTTACCTGAGGATTTAAAAAAAAATACACATATTTAACAGGTGAATAATTGTAAGTTCCTTGTTATGCAGATCAAATATAAGTTGCTTTGGAAAAGTGTCAGATAAATGAACAAATGTTGCTTTTCGGTACGGTTGAGCCATTTAAGCCGAGGTAGCGATGACTTGGCCTGATGGCGGTAATGTCATAAACATGTCTGAGGGGCCCAGCTTAAGATAAACCCCCACATTTTAACTTTAGATAGAGAGTCTGTTTGATTCCAAAGAAAGGATATTAATGTAATATTTAACTGCTAAGATACGCCACTGAAGTGTTGACAAAAACAACAAGTAACATTTTTTGTGCTCTTTCCAGCACAAAACGCATCGATAACTCCAACAGCAGACTGGTATCTCAGGTGGACAAAGACGCAGGTATTGACTCAGCTGCTTTGTCAATTCAACATATTTTTCATTACATATATGCAGTTCTCTGAAGCCCGTCTAATGGGGACCTTTTTTCATTTGTAGTTTAAACCGGGGAAACAAATGTTACATATTGCTACTAAAATATATCCCTGTAAATTATCTTTACATGTCCTCTGTGCCTGTTTGTCTATCAATTTTAGAATCTCTTGTCCTTCCTCGAAATAATCTTCGAAAGCTTCATGTTTACCTTGATATGTGACACATTAATATCCTCAGTGGTCTTCACCCCGTGCAGGCAGTGATGACAACAACCTGAACTCCATCTTCTATGAGTATCTGACCCACTCGCTGCAGCGCTCATTGTGTGGGGACCTCATGTTGGGTCGCTGGGGAAATTATAGTGCTGGTGACTGCTTCATCTTGGCCTCAGACTACCTCAATGCTCTGGTGCACCTCATTGAGATCGGCAACGGCTTGGTTACCTTCCAGCTCCGGGGCCTAGAATTTCGAGGTGACTCCTGCATAATATCGGTGACCGTGGTGCTGTGGGTAAAAAAAGAAGGAGAGCGTGTGAAAAGGCTTTATAAAATGGATAAATGTCTCCTACTAAGGATATGTCACCAGTAAGAACTGTATATAGTGTTTTAACTGAAAACAAACTAAGGAATTCATGTTTTTTGTACCAATTTTGAGTTGCTCTTATATTACTCTTGCACTAAGTAATATAGCTACCATACCTTCTGATACGTTAAATTGAACTTTTATTAACTGAACACGTTATGAAACTCTCTCCGGAGAGATGCCCAAAAAGCAAAATATTTTAATCTATGGGCATCAAATAAGTATGAGAAGAGTAATTTTTTCCAGAAGTCATTTGTGACATTTTGGCAGAAAAATGGGAGATTGGAGAACATAAGCAGATGCCTGTACAGAAAACATGAACATGTTTAAGAAACTGGAATCAGTTTAAACTAAACACCCTGAAACAGACTAAGTGCACCTGAAGCCATGTGTTATGTGACTAATGTTAAGATTAGCTCTTCCTCCGCCATCTCTCTTCCTAAGGCACCTATTGTCAGCAGCGGGAAGTAGAAGCCATCACAGAGGGTGTGGAGGAGGATGACACCTGCTGCTGCTGCGAGCCGGGCCACCTGCCTCATGTCCTGTCCTGTAACGCCGCCTTCAACCTACGATGGCTGGCCTGGGAGGTGACCAACACCAAGTACCTGCTGGAGGGCTACAGCATCAGTGAGAACAACGTCACCACGATGCTGATGGTGTACGACCTGCACAAGCTGCTCATCACATACTACCTGAAGGTAGGAGGGTGGCACAAAGCATCACAGTGGCACGCGAGTGTTTTTAATGTTAACATGTGGCTTGCAGTAAAGCTCGGTGAAATGAGGTTGACAGAAACTCACGTGGCACAAAGTTATGTCCACCGTTTTTCTGCGAGCGTAGAAAGGTGCGGCATCTTGTAAAAGCCGACATCCCTCCATTTGATTCATTGCCAGTGCTTTTGTCCAGTTGCGCCTAAACTTCTTCAGCCTTAAATGAAATACTTGTCAGACCTGCAGGAGACCTACAGAAAAATTTAGCTGACAGTAGTGTTGTTGGTCACCAGTACACAGAAGTGCTCTTTACGGCACATTTGTCAGAACCTTTTCTGTGAGCTTATCATCAAAAAAAAAATTAAGGTAAGTGTTTAATTCATTTAAATTTTAAATTTTTGGTAACGGTCACAGAAGACACATCCATCCGTTATCCTTCACTGCTTATTCTGGTCAGTGTCACAGTGGTCTCAAGCCTATCCTGGGATGACTGGGCACAATTTTTAAAAAATCACACCATGAATTGGGTTTCAGTTCGTAGCAAGGTTCGTACATTTACAGTCTACGGGTGATTTAGAGTGACCGGTTAACCTGAAACCAGAACACCCAGGGAAAACCCTGCCACACAAAGTCAACAGTTATGCATAAATGCAGCTCTATTATGCTTTGTGTGGCAGGTACAGGGAATATGTGGGTGGATTCAAACTAACATATTCAACAATCTACGCTTCTAGAGTGAGTAAAGGAATTGAATCTGGAAGGAAAAAAGACAAAATCTGAACGGTTCAAAATCAACCATTAACATGAATACTGGAACATAAATGTCCTGGAATGGCCTTCCCAGACCCTAGTCTGAAAAGTGTAGAAAATCAGTGGAGAGCTCTCTGACATACACTGCATCGAGCAGACCCAAGAATATTCCTGAAGTAAATGAGTTCTGCAAGGACGACGCGGAGAAACTGTGAAAGCGAGAACAGAACGATTCCTACCTCACTCCAAGAAACATTTGTAAGCCGTGATTTCTGCCAAATGCGGTGTTGCTGAGGACCGACAGGTTTTGCAAATGTATACAGTACTGTGCAAAAGTCTTAGGCAGGCAACTTGAATGTCGGTCGAGAAGTACAGGTAGGTTCTTCTCTACCATCAGGTTGGTTTCTCATTGGTCCCAAATTCATTCTGCAGCCTGAGAATGACCTCAAACACCCAATCTCAGTCATACACAACTATCTTCAGCAAACCTGCAACAGATGGTTTGGTCCCCACAGAGCCCTGATCTCAACATGATCGAGTCAGTCTGGGAGGACATGCAGAGACAGTCAAAGTGTGCAGAAGAACTGTGGCCAGTTCCTCAAAATGTTTGGAAGAACCTACCAACCTCTACCTTAAACTGCATGCAAGTTTGCATAAGAGAATTGATGCTGTTTTAAAGGCAAAGGGTGGTCCCACCAAATATTGATCTGATGGAGGTTTTTTTGTCTACTGCACTTTTTAGAAGGTTTATTGATGAATAAGTATTCATGGCATTATTTTTGGAACCATCCTCACGTTATAGCATTTTTCCTACAGGTCCTTAAGACTTTTGCACAGTACTGTACCTTCTTCGCATTTTCCCTGTTATGAAGATCGACATAAACATTCACTGGAACTCATGGATTTTACGCATTAAACAGCTGCCACATAACTGGCTGGTTAGATAACTGCGTGAACAACCAGCTTTACACAGGCAGCTAATAAAGTGGCCGGTGAGTGTATACAGACTATACCGGGGGGTCCTTGACTTACAAAGTACTTGACATATGATGGGCGTATGCTTATAATGGACAAAAAGTAAACAAACAAGCAAATAAACACATAAATTAATAAATGGAACAAGAAATAAAAACATTCAATGGATAAAAACTGCCAACAATTTCATTTGTAATGATTTCCAGAATTCTGGAAAGCAAATGAGCATCTTCTGGCAAATTAAAACATACATGAACATCTTGTAATGTACAATATACAGTTGCAAGACATCGTGTTGCCCACACTTACTACATCTTTGTCGTGCATCACAGAATCCTGAAGTATTTAAAAAATGTGATGAACCAACGGTACTTTTTAAAAAGGAAGTTTGGTAAAGAACATATTACTGAATTCTTTTTGGTATGAGTAATATACAGCTGTTCCCTCAAAATAGGTCAAAAACGCCAACAGATGTGTGGACTACCCACGTTTAAATAATCGCTCAACCAGTGTGACTTACAACCTGGTCGAACGTGGTCTTAAATCAAGGACAGTCTGTAACACATATGTAGCCAGGGGTCATAGGCAGTAGTGGTGGTGGTGGTGGTGGTGATGGGGCCTGAGATGAGGGAGTTCAGCAGCCTGACAGCCTGCGGTTAGAAGCTATTCCTGAGCCTGGTAGTTTTGGATCTCAGGCTACGATGGCGTCTCCCAGACGGCAGTGGTGAAAAAAGAGAGGGTGGGAGGGGTCTTTGGCGATGTTGTTGAGCTCCCCTGATGCCCCACTTGCTGTAGGTGGTCTGGATGGTGGTTATTGAGGCCCTGGTGGTGGACTGGGCAGTCTTTTTGGTGCTTGTTGATACTTTTTACATCAGCATCAATATCCCCATACTTATTTTTTGTGTTAACACAGAGCACTGCACTTCCACTATTCTTAAACATAACAAACAACTACAAACAACATTAGAAAGAAATAGAAATGCACACAATAACTTATATTCAACCAATGCCCTGTGAATTTACAAATCTGAATGCTTAATGGCTTTAGGGACGTTTAAATGCCAGTTACATTATTCCCCTACTTTATAATATTTAAAGGTTCTATCCCAAATGGAAGATGATTCTGAACAAGTCAGATATGAAATATCATCTGCTTTCTTGCTCCTCACACAGAGCAAAATGCAATTTTATGCCCATGGAGAGCGAGCACGTCCCACTTAAAGTAACACCGTAACCTTAATCCAAAATACAATAAAAGGAGAAAAACAAGCAAACTTGGAACACAGAACACTCACTTTTTATTAAACCTTCTCTTTCTGCCTCTTATTTTGGCTCGAAGAGCATCATCTACTACCTGATCCGCTCCCCGAAGCTGTGCGACTGGTTGAGAGATCCATCCATACTGGAGGCGCTGCAGACCTACACCAAATGGCACCACATTGAGAGGGACCCGGCAGTGTTCAGTGTGAAAATCGATGAGGACTATGTGCACTGCCTCCAGGGTGTGACACGGGCAAGCTTCTGCAGCGTCTACCTCGAGTGGATCCAGCATTGCGCCAGCAAGCAGGACGAGGTGGGTCAACAAAGCCTGGGAAGAATTGATAGCCACACTTGTTGACCCTTAATATTGCGACTTGTTGACTCTGCTGCGGCATTAAATGCAAATGTGCTCAGCGCACAAAGTATTTAAAACTAAGCACAACTGTGCATGTTGTCGTCCTTGCAGTTTCTGCGCTTTTGCGCATGTTAAATTTAAAATTTTAAGTTAGCATCCGGAATTACCATGTTCTGGATGGAAATGCTCGAGCAAACCGATGCCGTTCTCGATGCAAAATGTATGGAAACGTAAGTTCTCGTAGCCGCGTGGTAGACGGAGAGCAGTTACTGTAGGTGTGCACCACATGATGAAGATGGCGCAAGTTAAAGACTAATGGGGTGGCCTTCACCAGCCTGTCGAATGCGACGAAGACTCCACGCTGGTGACGCTGTGCTTCGCCCTGTCTGTGCTGGGGAGGCGGTCCTTAGGGGCGGCCTCTCACAACATGTCAAACAGGTAAGCGGACAGAAACAACTCCCGCCTCGTGGGGCCATTGAAGAACATTCAGCTGTTTGCGATGTATAAAGCTTCCGCTGCCATTCACTCTTGCTAATGCGTTAAATTCACTGAAACGTTTCAGAAGCAGTTACTAAGATGTTCCACCTTGCTCTCTGGTAGCCTGGAGTCCTTCCTGTATGGTTTCAACGCCCTGTTCAAAGGGGACTTTCGTATCTCCACCAAAGATGAGTGGGTATTTGCTGATGTGGACCTTCTCCAGAAGGTGGTGTCGCCAGCAGTAAGGATGAGTCTGAAGCTCCACCAGGTATGAAGTCTGGATTCAAAACAAATGGTGGTACCACCCGTTATAGTGTCAGCCACGGTCCCAAAGCATGTCCGACTTTTCTCCATGTTTTAATATATGGATCCTAAAATATAAGCTCTGTTTTATAGCAATACAGGCTTCCCTCGTATAAACAAAAGCTTCGTTCAGAAAAATTCAGACCTGAGATCGAAAAAGCTGAAAAGGCAAATAATAAAATAAGTGCATAGAATAAAATGCATAGAATTCTTTTGCAAGGAAATACAGGTGTCCCTAGAGATATGACTTTCTGACTTGGGTTTTCACATATGCGTATTCAATACCCTTTTCCAAGTTATGACCAAATATGAGGCGGATTTACAGGTAACAAGAGCCGAGGGGTGCCGTAATGCTGATTACGTCTCCAGCATATGACATCACACCTTATGAGCCAACTTCCCAGAGTGCATTGTTCTCGTAGGTAGCGGGATACCTGTACAACGTGAAAGTACCGCGTTACCTAACTCTCTAAAATCACAGCTGATGCTGAGAGGCTAAGTGAGCAGAGCTGCTACCTCACAGGTTGGGTGTGGGTTCGAATCCGGCTCAGTCGGCGGGGCGTTGGCATTTTCTCCCTGTGCCTGCGTGGGTTTTTTTTCCGGGTGCTCCAGTTTCCTACCACTGTCCAAAGACATGTATTTCAGGTTAATTGGTCACTCAGAATTGTCCATAGTGTGTGCATGTGTACATGTTTGGCCGCCCTGCGATGGGCTGGTGTCCCATGGGGTAGTTTCATAGGCTTGTGGATTCAGAGGGGGTGGAGTTGCCTGTAGTGTGTGTGTGTGGGGCTTCTGTGTAGTGGTTTGGCATCCCACCCAGGGTATACTCCCTCCTTGCCTTGTGGACAGCCTCCGGATTGCTGTGGCCCTGGCCGTGATAATAAAAGAAAACGCCCTCGCTCTCCCACTGTACGTAACCCCCTGTCAAAGTCAGGGTCACAGTGGTTCAGATCCTGGAGGCCAAGGGCAGTAGGCCAGTCAGACCATCACTGGGTAGAACAATAAAATAAACAAAGAAAATAACAGAATTATTACTTATAACAGTAAAAGAACAACAGATTCCTTCCATTATTTATAACGCTTGTGCAGTGCAGTGTCGCAGGGGTCTGACACCTGTACAAGGCACACGTCACAAGGTAGCCCGATACTCAAGTAGGATGCAGTAGAAATCACCTTCCATTCATTCATATACATGTGTGCTGTGTGCAGTTTGGAAGTTACCGGGTCAAAGAAAAGGTACCTTTTATCTGTGAGAAAAAACCAAATTTTACCTGGGAAGACTGAGCTGGATTTAAACCCATTTTGACCCCACAACCCAGGAGCTGTATGGCACCTGCTGGCCTGCTGCGGCCCCAAAGAGTAACAGAATACAACACCAAAATAAGAAAGATAAAATAACAGTCAGATAAATGGCAAGGGAAGGAGAAAGAGGATGAAAACAGCACATTAATGTGTTGTATATTTTTCACTTTTGGACGTACGGACCTAAAGCCTCGATTTAAAAGTGTAAAGCACGTCTAATATTTTGAAGCTATGAAATGCGGTTCTCTCCGTGTTTAAAAGATACAGCAGGAATTTTGCATATTTGGTGAAAAATGTCACCTTTGGTGCACAAATAACACATTATTTCTCTTCCCATTTAAGCGAATGGTTCCTGAGCGGCTGTTTTTTTAAATTGGCTTTATGAGCAGAACTTTAGGCATGAATTAGCCTCATAAAGCGAGGGAAGCCTGTATATTTTACTATTACGTGTTTTTGACCCTTTTGAATTGTTACAAAGATTCTAAAAAGGAATTGAATGTGAATACGCGGTCAGTTGCAAAGCGCCCTAGAAGAGTAACACAAAATGCGTTTAATATGAAGTTCTGCACACATTTCATGACATTTATTACTATGGCAGTTTAATGTGTTAAATACCTGACTGCCCTGGTATATATAGTCCGACGCTGTATATGGTGGAACGTTCAGCTTTGGAAAAATCCCATCGATGTTCCAGATCCTACAGCCGTAGGATTTATACTATATGTGTGCGCATGGATGTTCCGAGGGGCTGAGCGGCTGTAATTGATAAGAGACTTTAGCGCAATATTCCCAGGACCACTTCACCTGCCTGGAGGAGACTGAGGAGCCAGCGGTTTTGTATGAAGCCATTCGGAACTACGAGGCTAACCTGGTGATCTGCCACGAGGGCGATCCAGCCTGGCGCCGAGCGGTGCTGCTAGGCTGCGACACGTTGCTCACTCTGAGGCACATGGTGGAGGACGGGGTCGACGTCTACAAGATCATCATGCTCTACAAGAGACACCTGGGTTTCAAGGTCATCAAGGTGGGTGGTAAGGGCGCCGCACATCCTATGCGGTTAAAGCGTGGAGAACGGCTGTGGCGCGTGCTGGTGCAGAGGAGCCCGATTCAGAGGAAGCGGTTCCTCAGAAGAAGTACGTGCGAGAGGAGTTATTAAACAAAAGGAAGGACATCTGGTAAGGTCATTAAACTTAGACCGATTGTTCAGAAACAAAGCAGAAAGTACGTTTTATTGAACTGAAATTTGTGTAACCAGGAGAGAGTGATATTTCTGACACCGAGCAATCCTTTTGGAGTGGGTAGATATTACGTTACTTCTCTAAGTGGGGGGAAAAAAGTGCTGGCGCTCCCCATTCTTGACCTGTTGGCAAGCATATTGGTCAGAATCAGCAAGTGTTAAATGTAGAACTTTTGAAAGGAACCGAAGGGTTATTATCAATAATCTCCATGTACTGTAGTGGTCTTCTGCTGCTCAGCTAGAGAATCTAGCTGAGAAAAGACCTCTAGGTGCTTTTGAGAAGTCCTGGTACTTCAAAGAGTAAAACATGAGTACTGGAGCACTTCAAGCACCGATCTTACTCATATTTGAAAAAACTTTTTGACAGTCAACTGACGTCATAGTGATTTCCAAGCCATTAACAAAGGGTGAGGTCGCTGGTGTTCTCCTAAATCAGTTAAGGTGGTGCAAAATTAAAGTCACTAGACCTGAACTGTGTTTCTGCATGCAGCAAGACACCACAAGCAAGTAGTCCTGCGTCAGTTATGGCAGCATTGACAATAATGTGCTAAGATGGTACCTGCAAGTTGGCGAGTCCACCAGCTTAAACTCCATCCCACTCCACGCAGATCAACAAGGAGTGCGTACGAGGGCTCTGGGCTGGCCAGCAGCAGGAACTGGTGTTCCTGCGCAACCGCAACCCTGAGCGAGGCAGCATCCAGAACTCCAAGCAAGCCCTCCGCAACATGATCAACTCATCGTGCGACCAGCCGTTGGGCTACCCTATGTACGTGTCTCCCCTCACCACCTCCTACATGGGCACGCACAGGCAGCTGAGAAGCATCTGGGGAGGCCCCATCAGCCTGGAGAACATCAGGGCTTGGCTGCTCTCCAAGTGGATGAGGTGAATACCAGCTATGGGCCAAGGGAAGCATTAGAGGGAACGGTGGGAATTTGACTAGTTTCACTCTTGAAAGCAGAGCCGCCTGGCAGCCGTGATTGACGGCACATCCCAGACCGAAGCACAGAGCGGTTTGCAAACAGTCGCCTAACACTCAGCGCGGTACCATGTTTATACCTGACCAGTAATGCGGCGGTGGCCATCCTGTGGGTTACAGAGTGCGAAAGGACAATCTGGCCAGCTGCAACAGTGGAGCCAACATGGATGACGTGGACTGTGGAGGAGGCTCATCCTCGCTGAGTCAGAACCACGTCTCCGTGACCTCCCAGAGTTTGAGTGTGTACCAGGCCCGACTCAGGTCCTCGCAGGCCAGCCGGCAGCACGCTGCAGGTATGACCTCAACTCCATTAGCTCCTTTCAAAGTTTCTCTGCTAAAACTTAATAGCCACTAATGGATGAATCATACGTTCGTTTTATTGCCCGTCTAAGTGGTTTCTCGGTTCAGTGCATTTTCTTTTGACAGAAGATATATGGCAAACCATCCGATGAGCAATGTGAAAACTAATTCAATTTGTCAACAGGACCTTTTGCCTAAGTTTGAATCAGAACTTGGCAGTGATCACAGTATCCCTCCCACCTCGAGCGCTTTGGCCTCATGTGGGCATAAATCTGCGTCTACCTAACTGTATCTAAAAGTTTCCATCTTCCCATTCAACCAAATGAGGACTAAAAGAACATCGTTCCAGCTTCTAAAGTGATCGCTGAGCATCGTGACTGTGAAGTGCAGTGAACGTTACTGCTCTGTGTCTCCTCTCAGCCAGAAGAGAGTACCGGAGCCGGTCCGTGCAGCCGCAGCCACAACGGCCCCCCGTCACCAGCCAGTCTGGGCCCATCCTGGACAGCCAGCAGGTGTCCTCTGTGCCCCAGGGGCTTGTCCAGCGCCTCTCCAACAGCCAGCTATCCTTCAACACCTCCATCGCCTCCATTTTCTCCCAGGTGCCCCGGCTGTCCACCGCAGGCCACCTGAGTTCCCAGGT
This sequence comes from Arapaima gigas, assembly GCA_900497675.1. NCBI lineage: Eukaryota > Metazoa > Chordata > Actinopteri > Osteoglossiformes > Osteoglossidae > Arapaima > Arapaima gigas. The sequence continues at coordinate 10,118 of UFQX01001442.1, read as the reverse complement.
GCAGGCGGCTGCCCAGCACCGCTCCGGCCAGGTGTCGTCTTCCAGCTCAACCCTCAGCCTGCTGTTTGGCAAGAGGAGCTTCTCCAGTGGCCTTGTCATTTCTGGCCTGTCAGCTGCCGAGGGGGGCAACACCACCGACACGCAGTCTTCCAGCAGCGTTAACATAGCTGTGGGCCCTTCCTGTCGATCCGGGAGTCGGGCGACACAGGTACCTTCTCAGGTCACGTTTCGTGGGTCACGCTTCATCAGTTAGACTTAAACGTAGCTTCTGGGGTGGAATTTCCGAGCTATTCCTCACACGCCCATTTTGGAAGGAAAAACCGATTTTTAATATTAATGAACAATCTAAAAATGTTATGTAGGTGTAAAAAAAGACTTAAATTCAGCAGCAATTCAACTACACCCAGTAGCATTTTCTCAGATGATGGGCTTTGTAGATGGATTATTGACCATTGAGGGTAGAGGAGGAGTTCAGTTGACCTCAGACCCCTCTTTTGTGCTTCGTTCCAGTGGACTTCCGAAGCCTACGAGAGCCTTGACGCCACCAACTCCAACGTAGCCGCAGGGTTCAAGGGTGCCCTCCCGACGACAGACAAAACCTGTGGTGCGGGAATGGACAGAAGCCAGGAGGACTCTGGCTCCTCAGTCTTCCATGAGCTGCCAGAGCAGAGGACCATTTGAGGCCGCTGGCATTTGCTCCACTTCCCAGCATGCTTGGTCAAAGAGTCCCGTCACCTGTACGCAGTGATCATGTCCTTTATGCAAGAGAATTGTTTTTTTTTTTTTTTTTTTTAAACCGAAGTGGTCTGACAGCCAGAGTGGAAAGACCAGGATTAAGGGGCACAACCGTGACGTTGACGGCAGCTAATTTACACAATAATAATAATGACAACAACAAAAACAATAATAATAACCACAATAAATTCACAGTTATCTTTACATTTTTGGATCCTGTTTTGATTGGCTGCTGCAAAATCCGACTGGAACAACTGGATTCATCGATCTCGCTTTTCTGACTCACAAATGCCTGACAAAAGTGTTGAGTCACAAACGTTGTTCCCAACTCCTGCTGAAAAAAAAAAAAGAGAAACACATCTTTGGACTTACCGATTTCTGAATAATGGGGAAAAGAAAACGCAACTGTGGATCTAAAGCCTGAAGATGTCTTCTCACCTGCTCAACCAGCAGTGTTAGACTGCTGTCTCATCGAGGGATTCAATCTTGGCCCAAGTTTGGCTTTGTTCGATGTTGTGTCTTTCACCTGTCTTGTTTACCATGGTAACAAACACAGTAAGTTACTCACAGGTCTGGATGGACGCTCTCCTTGAGGAACTCACATGAGACACGTGCAAAAGTCTAAAAAGTGTTTATTGTCATAAGGTATTACATTAAAATTCAGTGTTTTTTTTCTAGCAGCACTATTGAAATACACTGAAATATTCAAAGGGCAGTTAAAACATTTTTTTTCCATCTTTTGCTGGGTATTGTTGTGTAAACAGTTCAACAACCAGAAAATTTTTCACCAAAGGTTTCTAAGGTGATTGTTTTCCAAACTGATTTTTTCCTTAATAAAATGTTTAAAAAAAAAAAATCTCATTTTGACACCACTTTCTCAGTTATAAAATGAAAACAAATTAAAATGAGGGTAAAGGGAAACGAATTACATCCGGAATCACATTTTTTTCCAAACATGTGGAGTGAGATATTTTCTTCTGCGTCCACAAAAAAACAAAATCCTATTCATTCAACACGTTTGCACAGCATATGGCTGCTCTGTAGAAGAGTTTTAAAAAGTTACTGGATTTATTACAATACAAGGATATCATGCCTTTAGTTTGCCTGGAAATCTGTGGTCATTCCTCCTAATATGCCTAGTGCATAACTTTTAACATGCCAGGACTGTACAAACTTGCGTTTCATCCGACTAGCAAACAGTAGATTTATTAAAATGGACAATGAAGGTTAGTTTTTTTTTATTATTTGTTCATTATTCACCCTCTGCCTTTTTCCCATACGAGTGTAAGAAACTATACTTGACAAACTTCTTCCAGCTGTGTACAACCTGGAATCGGCATCCTCCCCTCAATGGTTTTGGCATGTTTGCAGTAAGAGGCCGGAAGGCGTGACGGAAACTTTTGGCACTTCCACAAAACATTCCATCACTTAAAATAGTTCAAATATTCAATTTCCATAAAGTAAGTAGGAACAATGACTTGGATCGTGAAATGAGCCGCACACGGTTTTCATACTGCAAGCTCTGTGTGCTTCTTTTTTTTTTTGCTTTCCTAAAGAACACAAAGATATTCTCAGGGAACCAAACTGGTACTGCACTTGCCATACATTATGGGAATGGGGTGAACACTGGAGAGAGAAAAAGTTTCATTCCTTAAAAGTTGTTTTCACAGCTAAAAATCTGGGTAGAAACAGTGGGATTATGTCACAGCCACTTAAGTTACCCTCTCGGTCCACACCTCTCATTCGATCCTCCACAACGCGTCTACACGTTTTTGCAACGGTCGCAGAACCATCCGACGTCGCAGTCCGCAGCGTCTGCCGCGCACTCCTGGTCATTTTCACCTTTCCCGACAGCCCGTTCTCACCGAAAAGCCTCCCGCTGTAACTCGAATGCTACAAAGGCTTCGACAGGCCTCGCGCGAAGGAACCGGGCTCGACTTCACGACACCCGGAGCTCGTCCACGCCGGCGGCCACGAGCCGAACGGATGCCGAATCGAGGACACCGGGCTCGGCGTGCCGTCACCTGTCGACTCCGGTCGTTCGGATTACAGATGTCCCTCGAGCGATTTTTCCGCCTAACGTTCCCTCAAAAAGGGCCAAACATCCGCACGTGGTCACGCATTTCAAAAGCGTGTATTTACACTTCCGGAAAGTCGATTCGCGTTAAAAAGATCCCACGGCAAATAATCAAATCAGCAATTCATTTATTCAGCAAATGGTATCAGAGAATCATGCAACAACCGAGTTCTGCCACATTACCCGAATAGGCCCGTCGTACCACAACCATTAAAATAAAGACGACCGAAGTCACTCGGGTTTTTTTTTTTTTTTTTTTTTTTTTTAAAGAATCCACTGGGAAAAAGGATCCTTTNAAAAAAAAAAAAAAAAAACAAATTAATTTTTTTTTTTTTTTTTTTTTTTTTTTTTTTTAAAGAATCCACTGGGAAAAAGGATCCTTTATATCACCCAAATGAATTCGGAAGCAAAACCATTGCCCCACCAAGGAGTTTAAAATTACTGGTTCTCTGCATATTGCAGTACTTGAATACATACTCATATAGTATTGTTTATGATAAATAACTTAATTATTTTTATTAAGCAGAGGCATGCTGAATATAAATATATTTTTCAATTAATATTTTTCCACTGTGCTAAAATCCTAAAAAGACAAGTACTCTTAATTCTTAGTTAACATGACAGCATCAACAGACTATTCTTCAAAAACGTTTGGTATTTAAAATGAGCAAAACTACATAGATAAATCAGTATGAAATAATACCGGTCAATAAATATAAATAAGAAACTCCAGTTATAAAATGTACTGGCTTTGTGACGGCGACATGGGTCTTCAAAAATGCAGGATAAGGATAAACGCTGAAGAAAAACGGAGGGAACAGTTATTTCGGGCATTTATCTGGCCGCGTTACCTTCCTCGATCTGCAGAAGAGCGTACAGAGGCAGAAGTCTCCCGCGCGAACTGTGTCTCTGCTTATCGAGACGCGGCAAAATTTTATCTCGACCATTTCAACATTCTAAACTGGGCACCCTTCAGAGCCACGTCTCCTAAAGAAGGGCAAAACGCATCTACTCAGCCTACGTGTAGAAACTTTAAGATGCTGCCAGTGTCACCATCTTAATGATCACCTTTTGGGAAAGCTTGTGAATGGCACGGAATTGATGGATACTGGTCACAAAAAGAAAAACTGCGGCAGCAACTCACCATCCTGTATTACCAATGTTACAGAGACCAAAGATTTAAGAAATTTGACTTGAAGACCTTCCACACAGAACAGTGTTGATGACTCGCCATATAACTGCTACACATTTTGTTATGCTGGGCACAGATAGGCCTGGGATCTGGTCCCTATCCAAGCAATGCTGGGTCAGCGGGACCTTCTCAGATGCTCCTCATTGCTCCGTCAAGGTTTTGCTCTGTGGGTGGAAAATGGTGGCCATTTGCCACTTCAAGGGGCCGAACATCAGCACCAGGAACCGCAACTGTTCCCTAGCTGTCTGGAGCAACCGGCCGAGGTCAAACAACGGAGCAGCAAGATCTCGAGACTGATTCAATGGGTTCGACAGGTTTCATACCGCTGACAGCATGATCGTGGGACCTCATGGAGGGAAGGCCTCTGGACTCAGCTGTACTTCACACCAGGCTTCCAAAACCTGAAGAGCCTAGTCTACACCTTACTGGTACAAGGCACTGTGGGACACCTCTGCTGAGTGTGCTGCCCAATGATCCTTCTCTATCTCTTTGGTATTAATGAAACTCTACTTCTAACACGAGATAAATGGTTATTTCTTTGTCTGCGTGACTTTGGAAGTCCATTTGAATTCAAACAGTTGTGCCCTACTTTCCTGAAGCAGAAATGTCCTTTTCCTCCACGCTTCAGAAACAGCGAATTCAATGGAATTTTTTTTTTTTTTTAAACCATACCCAACAGTTAGCAACAACAAACCTTTTTGATGCGCTTTCTACTACTACCACTTCTACTACTACTGTAAAGATCGTTGCCTGGAAACAGCAAGCAGTACCACGTCATGACCTTGTCTATTTGTGGAAAAAAAAAAAAAAAACCCATTTCATCTCATCAGTTTTGAGACGTGTCATCCAGTGTTGTACTTTTAAGTTTTAGGCTAAGTGCTAAATTACGCAAAAGCTGGATGCGCTGACACATCAGTCGCTGCAGAAATCTGTTACGTACAAACACTGCATTATTAACCCGCGCTGGTAACTGATCATCTCAATGAACAACATCTGTAGACCTTTGACCTGTAGACAACTGTACACCTTTGTACCATCTTAGTTCCCATTGCGTACGCAGAAGTTCATCTCACATAATCCTGGATTCTAAACTGCAACGTGACCTTCTGTGTTACTCATCGGCCGAACGAGGGAAACGCAGGGAGCGCCACCCTACGCAGCAGTACGGCAGGTGGCGCACGCGGAATAAACCGAAATACGAGCGACACCTCAATGGATCAAAAGTAAAGAATGATATGGCCGATCTGGGACGTGCTGAGAGCGGACAAACTTCTGGAGTGTGGAGATATGGCGTCCAAAATGGTTTCACCTCAACTGAAAACACAGAGGCCCTGTGTTCTGTGAAGGCCGAGCCCACTGAGAAACCCAGGTGGAACAGCAGCAGTTCTTCCATTCACGGCAAACACGGATCCTCAAGAAACATCCGTCATGATTAACGTGACTCATCTGAACATCTAAACGCTCCGGCAGAAGCCATGTTATACCGTCCTCTCTTTGCTGTATTTTACGCCAAAACTGAAAGGACATTTGATGCCAGCCGCTCTTTAAGTGACTGATTCTTTTAATTTTCTTAGGTTTTGCGAATGACCAATAACTTAAGAAACTAGCCACGTTACTAAGGGCATCTGAAAAAAGAGCTTCTCTAAGATTTATGCAGTGAACAGTTAATACATTTTCTGCATCCCATTTTACAGCAATGGCGGCTCTGCAAAGAAAGGCCGTCACGCGATTCTTTGTCAAACTGCTGCGTACAGCATTCCGCTAGACCACGAACACAGCTTTCGGATGGCCGCGACAGAGGATTTAATTTGCAAAAAAACAAAACGTGCATAATGGGATTAGATGGCGGCCCAGAGGTAGATATTTCTGTTCCCAGGATTTTATCGTTTCTATAGAAGCGCCCCATGTAGCCCTTCAGCACAGCAAAACCCTTTGAGAAAGTCTAACAAATACACCTTGGGAAAGGAAAGGGAAAAAAAAGGGACAGTCACGCCAAAAAAAAAAAATTTAAAAAAAAAAGACTGTGTCACCATACCTTGATCGAACAATTGTTTTTTGAACTCGCAAATGTCCCGATGGCAGACAGCAACATCGATAGCTGCATCAGTTACATCAAATGCCTCCTTACGTTAAATCAATTTTCATGGGCCTGAAAGAAAATATCACACACAAGTCAAGCGGCCATGAATTAAGGAGCTGGTAAACACGTAGCGTCCATCCAAGAGTGTATTTTTACATTTATACATTGATCTATAGAGGTCCTACCAAGATGTCATAACACAGCCACAATTCAGACAAAACATGAATTTATTTAAATCTTATAAACTATATTTCTTCTTACCATCACGAAGGCATATACTATGTTCTCTATACATTACCTTGATATACTTATATAGAAAAAAATAAGAATACATTTTTGCCGAACAAGGTTGAGTGTCAGCAAAGGGCAATGTAAACCATGTTCCACTCAACTTAGCCAAAAAGCTCTCGAAACCGTGTCCGTCCCCCATTACAACAGTAAAATATTTGCATAGGCAAAATGAGTTTTAGCCCTTAAACAGTATATTTCCTGAATTCTTTATATTTCTAAAAATCTATTTCAGCTGAACACAAACAAAGAAAAGAAAGAAAAATCAGCTACTTGTTTTGTGTGTGTGTGTGTCAGCTCTCGGTTCGCAGGGTTTCGTCCCCCAAGCAAGTTTCATTTACAGTGTTAGGCTTCAAGTAAGTCTAAACAGAAATTTTTACATCGATAAGTAGATGTGAAATAAATAAACCGACATGAGAGGTAGTGGTACACCCTAGTGACACTCTCAGAGGAGAAGCTATATAGATAAGGCCAGTGTTCTCAATATTACAATAAATACAATGCATTAGTTCAAAAGTGTACGGCGTTTGTCCGCAAACATTTGCCGCAGCGTCACGTCGCGTTGCTGCCGTTATTAATTTGTTTTAGAAAGTCGAACGAAAAAGTCAGAAGCCACACTAAGGTGTTTAACCTCTGTCGTAATAAGAAGAAAACCATCTGGGATTTTCGAGTACTGGCTGGAAAAGAAAGTGGATCACCGCGTGAAAAACCTGAATTCCTCCTCCACATACATGTAAACACACACACTGTATATGTGCAACGACACATCATATGCCGTTGCATATACGCAGCGCGCGTGTGTGTATATATAATGTGTTGTTGCTTCTGTCAGAACGAATCAGAAGACCATCCCAAATCTGACACCTCTCCGTGGAGTGAAGAGCGCTCGGCGTCTGTTGCCGGGGTGCTTTGTAAACACGTCAAATGTAAACAGCTAAAACGCGTCCAGACTGCAGAAACCGCCCTCGCTGGTTTCACCATCCGAGGCTTCGTACTTAATACATTTACAAAGGATCTCGAGAACGAAATGCGAGTGACTGTCGACGGAGCTCAAATTTGCCGTTTTTAAAAAAGCGGCCAGGCGGCCCGGAAGGCTACGAGCTCAACGTCTCGATCGGCACGCACTTCGCCCACGGGGGCCCTAACAACCCGGAGACATCAACGGCGCCAGCGTTTGCTTTCCAGCTACATAAATTAAGAAAAACTAAGGTACCGTACAAACCTGCATGGTCTAAAAACAAAATAAGGTGTCTAGAATACTATTCAATTGCACTTAAATAACCCACAAGTTACTCTCAACTCTTGTCGAACGTAAAGGTACAACGGACCACAAAACGTTGTCCGGCGGCGGTCGTACATTTGTACGAAGCCGAGATGCCAGATCTGGTGACGCTTCTCTGTCTGCTTGGATCAAGTGTTGTTCTGTCAGTTCAGCGGAACAAATATCAATAACGCACATTATATTCTTCCAAAAATAGTCGAGTCATGCATTGTTTTTCGCTATCATTTTAAATAGCACAGGAAACCACAGGTATAGGCCAAGGACCTCTAAGAAACTCAACTGGCACGCTTGTGTACAGTGTATAAAGAAAGTGGCCACCCCATCCCCCAGAAAGAAAGTTATCTTTAGCTCATTTCCGGACGTTTGTTAAAACAAGCTACAAGATCAAATTTAAAGGCATGGTTAACATGCCGTCCGGGGCGGGCGCGTCGCTCGTGTCAGCTGTCGATCTGTGGCGCGATCGATCATGCAACATCGATGCATGCTGGCGATAGAACTTTAAAAAAAATAGTAATAAAATAAACAAACCGTCTTTCTGCACGGCATTAACGTGTTCAGAAAGGCTCAAGGTTTGATTAAAAAATTTAAGCCTACCCCCCCCAAAAAAATCAGACGCGGACCCTTCGGCCTCGCTGTGGTCCCGTCTCCGCACCCAGAACCACACGGCACCCGGCTTAGGCCGCCGCCTAAAAAGACACATACTGCCACATGCAGAACCACTGTGGGCAACACACACGCACCGGTGGTGCAGCATTGTTACAAACACACCCTACACATCCTACACCTTCGCCAAAAACATCTTGATGCTTTTTTCCTTTTTTTTTTTTTTTTTTTTAACTGTACACCAATAGGTATCCAAAACGGACACTTTCAATAGTTCTCTAAAGCATAAAAAAATTTCAATTTATTTGATAAATCAAAAACTTAGCACTTTATTTTATCTACTAACAATGAACACATCCATAATATACCTGTGCTTCTTTCTCAGTGTAAAACGTGGTCGGAGTACGGCGGTCAGTAAGGACTTGATCCGGAAAACTGTGGCCGTGACCAGTGTGTGAGCGCAGCTTGAGGCCTTTTCGTTTTTGCAGTGGAGAGTGATGTCTGTAAAATACGTAGCTGCCCAGCCACTTTACAGCTTTCTAGCCCTTACTTTCCCCAGTTTTACTACCCATAAAAAAAAAATAAATAAATACATTTAAAAAAAGGAGCGTGTTCGGACAGAGTACGGGCAACACCGTGGAAACACAGTGTCGATCCCTCTAGATTTAACAAAAAAAAAAAGTTAACAAAGTAAAATTATTAAATCCCTTCACTTACAACAGCCTCCTAACAGGACAAACCAAACATAGTGAAATCTGTTTCACAAACCCAACCTCACCCCCCCCCAAAAAAGAAAATCATATGCAGTCAACCAGCAAAATGGCCAGTGGTTTCATACGTTCTGAGATACAAGGTCAAAGGCCCTCTTGCTCATTAAGGTCAAGTTGTTCTCAAGAAAGGAGTTTGCTTTGAAGCTGGGTTCAGACACGTGAGACATGACATACAGAGAGAGTAGATAAGAGTAAGAATGACAGAAAGAAGGAGCATAAGGAGAAAGCATTAAAAAGTACAGTACAATAACTACCGGTTTGCCTTTTTATAGTTCTCATTTTCACAGTCGCCTGAGGAGTTCTTAAAGGCAGTTCACCAGGAACTGAGCATTGGGGAAATGAGCAGGCTTTTAAAATTGCTTTACTACTCTTTTCTCTGTGTGTGAGTGTGTGTGTGTGTGTGTGTGTGTGTGTGTGTTTTTTGCCCCCAGAAGGAAATGATCAAACCTTCAAGTTTGGACACGTTTTTTTGTTTAACGGTTTTGTTTCGTTTCGTCCGTTTTTGTTTGCGCTTGCGTACGTCGGCTTTGCCGACTATGTCTCCAAGCAGGCCCTCCTCTTGCACTCCACCAGGTCTCTGTAAACGGAGGAGTTGAGGAAGCGGGGGAAGGAGTCCCGGTGCATGAGCGTGTATATCTGCAGCTGGGCCTCCTCGTACATGTGGCTGCTGGGCTCCTCCAGGCTCTGGTTAATGCCCTCCCGCACCCGCGAGTCCAGGCTCACCTGTGAGGGTGGGGGGGGAGCAGGGCGCAGCAGGTCACTCGCATGTACAGGCCCCCCCCAATGTCCGTCATCCCTTTCTGATCTCTTTTAAGTGAGGACGTGCGTTACTGTCGGCACAGCCCCCACAAGCTTTGTCACCTGCCGAACTGGAAGCATTTCTACTGCTGCAAGAATCAAGACTTACAGAGGAGTCACGTATTTGGACCTGCATTTAAGGAACGATGTACAGGTTTCCCCTCGCTGATGGCTCTTCAATTGCTATTCAGAAAGGGGTTTTTGGCAAAAAGGTGCCAAATCACAAATCTTTTAATGTACAGTACTGTGCAAAAGTCTTAGGCACCTGTGGGAAAAATGCTATAAAGCGAGGA
>UFQX01001441.1:0-40136 GCA_900497675.1 Arapaima gigas | reverse complement strand
TGCTTTATTCACTTGAGAGGTGGTACAGTACAGGCTGCTGTAGTAGAGTAAGGCCACTGTCATGTTTGTGTTACTATAGTGTACAAATATCCCACAAGGCCGTCTGCTTCTGAAATGGTGGAACCAGTGTGACTGGCACCAATGATTAAACTGTGCTCACAGCCACTAAGATGTCTTGTCCACTCTAAAGGTCATTCAAACAGCAACTAGACGTCAAGACCTTGTCTGTGAGTTTCATATACTGAACCACAACAATGTGCAGCATCACTGTTCAGGGTGAGCTATGTGTATAAACAGCCATGTGTACCTAATAAAGAGATCGCTGAGTGTATATACATAAAATGAACAGAGCTGAAACCAGAAGACCTTACCTTTGCATATTAAAGTCACATCCTCCCACTTCCTGGCTGAGGTGCAAGTTGAGTGGCCATCTCCCCTCTCTTGGTAAAACCCCTCCTTACATGTGTAATGGACCAGACTTCCCAGCTGGGATGTGTTGTCCCACTGTGTGTCTGTGTTTGGAAAGCTGCCTGGGATGCCACAGTCAACTTCTGTTAATTACGGAACTGGGAGTTACTGGGAGCAGCAGGACTCTGGGCACCCAAGACCATGCATTTCCACTTCACATGTACATAATACAGACACAGTGTGAGCAGTGAGGATCCTTCCACGGTGCTGCAATGCTCTCTGAGCCCCACAAACATCTCCATGTGCACTGGAGAAGTGCACAGGGAGAAACAGAGTTTGCAGGGTTCATCTACACAGTGTCACAGGGCAGTGAGGTTCAGTAGCTACGATTATACAGCATGTATGAGTTCAGTAGGTTACTGAAGGGTTACTGTGTGACTGATCCTGCATGTATGTTCCTCTAGGGGGTGCCCCACCCTTTTCACCTTATTGTCTCTCATGCTCTGCTGCCTTCAGCATCCCCACGCTCATTACAAACAGGATGTGAAGAGAAGCTTCGATTCACACCAGCGAGTGTATCAGTGGGACATCTGTGCACACTGTTGCAGAAAACAGGATCTTGCAGCAGCTGGCACATTTTTCAGCAAGAGCACGAGCATCACCCTTTACACACAACTGCCAAATCTAATTTATGTAATGTAATGTAAATGTAATGTAATCTAATTACACTTGTGAGAAATAGGTTGTGAAACCTTTAGATTGATCTGGATTTCTGCATGAATGGTTTATAAAATGTGATCAGATCTTCATATAAACCATAATAACAGATAAAGAGAACCCAACTGAATAAAGAGCACATTTAAAAATTATATAGTGTCATAACTTTATAAAATATATACTTTAAGTATGTATAGTGAAAGAGTATGGAATAACACCACAAATTTCTAGAAAAGAGGTAACTGGGGTCAGGGTTCCTACTCATTAAAATGACAGTCAGGTGAGGGTTTGTGATGCCCTGCCCACAAAAGAATCCCAGTTTTGTAACTTGCTCTTCACAAGCAGGATCTGTTACAACACGGCCAAAGTGACCCATAACTACTGTGCGTGAGGTTGTACCCTATAGTGTTTGTTTAATGACATACTTTATCCATTTTTGCAATTTTTATAAAGATCAGATCAGATTTTAGAACCCATTCATGCAGAAATTCAGATAATTTCAGAAGACTCGCAAAAAATTTCACATTTAAAGAGATACAACTGAAACAAGTTCACCTGATACCTTAACAAGACCTATCTACAGGGTCCCAAGAACCGTTAGGAGTACAAACTGGAAAAAAGTAAAAAGTTTAAAAAAAAAAATAAATAATAAAAACCACTGGTTTCTGGTGAAAACCTTCGATTTACACCAGCGAGTGTACGAGTAGGATGTGCATACACCGTTGCAGAAAACTGGATCTTGCAGCAGATGGCACATTTCTCAGCAAGAGCACAAGCATCCACCTTTAAACACAACTGCCAAAGGTCGGACGTTGTCCACTTTCGATAGAAACACTCATTATTAATACTGGCATTATTATTCAGTGGCTAGTGATGAATGACTGAAAAACACAGTGGTGTTACTGGCCATACCTTTGCAGACCATTGAAACTTCACTCCAGAACCCCTTAGAGGAGCAGCGGGAAGCATTGCCTGTCCCAGCATTATAATATCCATCACGACAGTGGTACTGCACCTCGGAGCCCACCCTTGTTCCCTGGCTCCACAGCACAGCGGCATGGGGGATGGAGGGTGGCTCACCACAGTCCACCTCTGTAGAAGGAATCAGCAACACACTGTCATCAATCCAGACAACAAATATTGTAAGTATTTTACTGTAAGTAAATTCAAGCTTTGCTACATTGCTTATTAAAAAATAATCAGTTTCTTTAGTATATAAAACTACTGTATCAATTTAGGGTTGAAGGTCCTAATTTTCTTGTACTAGATTAAATAGATGTGAGGCATCTGAACATAAACTTACAGTATGACATAAATGTGCATCAGCTGATGCAAAGGATGGACTTAGTGAAATTTACATGAAATAGCTGATGTCAGCTGGTGTAGCTGAGGCATATGGAGGCTAATGGAAAACAGTGTGTGTTTCCATGATTCTAAATCCATTTCTAACGAACAGTTTTTACTTAAAACAGCAGAAAAACTCTTTTAGGAAATCCGTGATGCTGCTGCAATGTTCACACCAATCCAGTTGTAAGATATAGTAGAACAGGGTCACCTGATACCTTGACAGAACATATTTACAGGGTCCCAGGAACCGTTAGAGGAACAGCGGGAAGTATTGCCTGTCCCAGCATTATAATATCCCTCATGACAGCTGTACTGCACCTCAGCACCCATCCTGGTGCCCAGACTCCACAGCACAGCAGCATGGGGAATGGACGGCAGCTCACCACAGTGCACTTCTGGGGAGGGAATCAGCGACTCATTAATCCTAAATTCACTTTACTTGTATGATTATTGTGTCTATATGACTGACTATTGGTCTGTAAGGCTGGTTTCCACACATAGAGAAGGCAGGGTCAGAAATTATTTTTAAAAAAATTCTCATTGGAAACATTCTAATAATAGTAAACTTGTGCCTTGCAGTGGAAGTTGTAAGATGAGGTGCAAGCATAATTTATTCAAAGCCTCTACTCATTGCATGTGTCCACAAAACCAGTTCAGTGTTGGTTAATGTATTAGGTTCCCTGTTTATGCTCTGATGAGCCAGCATGTCACCAATCTGAGGTGAAGAGGTAGACAGATAACTGCAGGAGTCTAAATGTATTTAAACATAATTATACGGCGCTGAGGTTTCAAAGTCATTTATTGGAGGGACCTGCAAATGTTTTTCCAAATTTTTTGGTTTGTTCCTCTGATGTAACTGCATAAATTAGGTTTTAATGTGTTGCTGGCAGAGCTGCTATAAAAATACAGTAAATGTATAGTAATTGATGGAGCTGTAGAATGCAGAAATAGGAGTATGATATGTGCCACATTAATAAAATATATATAAAATAAGGACAGGTAGGGAGGGGATGGAATGGACAATGCAGTACTGTGAAAAAGTGAGTACACCTCAATAACTGAGAAAAACGTTCCTCCGGTGACTGAAACAGGTATAAATGATTAGTTCATAAAAAGTTAAAATCAGTTTATGTTTATAGTTTTGAGCTCCACTTTTGCACAAAGATGAGAAACTTGCTTTAGTTTCGAAGTATTCACTGACAGAATTCACCATTCTAACATGTGCAGAGCTGTCAGAGAATCTAAGCTGGAAAATTGTGGACGCCCTCATGCCTGGGAAAGAATCAGAACTAAATGTTTTTTTCCAAGTCCACATTCTACTCTGTGAAAAATAATTTGCAAATGGAAAATATTCCAGATCACTAGTAATTTTGAACAACAGGCTGACACACCAAATTCAGTCCTTGCACTGACTGAACAATTCCCCAGATGTCTTGAAAGACTCCAGGTTAACATTAAAGGATGTACAGGTATCTTTTGCCACTTTCTTTTTCCGTGGGCATGAAAAGAGGCTGAACACACTTGATCTTCATGTGAGGTCAGAACTACAGAAACCTCAGCTCTTGAACAACATAAAACATATCTGAAGACTGCTCAAGCTCACCTGAGCTTAGAACATGACTCCTGGAACTACATTTTCTGGATAGACTGTTAAAGGAATTATTGTGACTACAAGGCCAGACACCATGTTTGCTGTAAATCAAAATCTTTCTATACCCTAGTATTAAAGCTTCCAGCTTCCAAAGTGCTGATAGAATGAGCTGTATATATTAAAACCTAGACTGGCATCTAATTTGAGATCACCCGACACACTGTGTGCTATCCAAGGGAAGCTGAAGCACATCAGAGAAATATCTGAAATTCTAGCAAGTACAAATGAAAAGCTACATGGCAGCACTGCACCCAGCATCTGTGTTCTCAGACTTTGCCTTTAGTGGCGCAGGTTCAAACACACTTTGTGCTTCATCATTTCGGTCACTTCTGTTCAGTCAGTAAGTCCACCAGTACCTGCCCATTACAGTAGGTGCATTTTATTATTTTTTCAATTTTATATTTTCATGCTTTAATTTGTTATTATTTTCTATCAAAACAAAAACAATATAAAATTCTAACTAAAACTGCATATAAACATATAACTTCATATTAATTACCTCTTTAACCAAACTAACTGTTATGTACTAGGTGTTATTTATCAAACTGAAATAGGTAGAGCTTTAGGGATATATTGGGAGGTTTCTCAGATGAACCTGGAATGAATCACAATTTTCCTCATAAGAAATAATGGAAATAGATTCCTGACATCCGAGTTTGTGATATCTAAGCCATTTCTAGGAACCAATTACACTCAGACACTGGGCTAAAAGTGTATTGCATTTAAGCATAAGAACTGTATAACAACTAGAAAAAAAAGACGGTACTGTAAACAAATTGTGGTGGGAGCGTTATGATGTAGGGCCACTTTGCAGTTCTATGGTCTGGGGAACTTTTGCTCCAATTATGACTTACACAAGGTGCCAGAAAGATTCTCCAGAGCAGAATACAAAGCTCCAAAACACTCAAGCAAATCCATAACTGAATGGTTGAAAAAGATGAAATGGTGCCCCTTTATAGTGGCCAAGTTAATCCAATTCAAATGTTGTGGAAGAACTTTAAATAAGCACTACCGCCTGCAATCATACATCAGAGTGATGCAACACACTGACTCATTCACATGCAATATGGGCTTTTTTTTTTGGAATCACCAGTCCACCTCATCACCACATCACATAGCAGTTGGGTGTGGAAGAGTGGGCCAAAAATTCTAGACTGACAGCTGCAAAAAAGCATGATGAGTTTATTTCTGCCACACAGTGTTGTACAAAGAGGTGTACTCACTTTTCACTTTCCAGAAAACTGCATTTTTGTTTTATTACATTGAATACAAGATTGCAAAGGGCAAATGTATCTGTTTTTGTATATATAAACCTGAAAAATCCTAAAACCTTGGAAATTTGACACTAATGCAGCTTTAAGAAACACAACAGAAAAGTTTCACCTGATACCTTGACAGGACATATTTACAGGGTCCCAGGAACCGTTAGAGGTACAAAGTGAAGCATTGCCTGTTCCAGCGTTATAATATCCCTCATGACAGCTGTACTGTACCACAGCACCCAT
Organism: Arapaima gigas; assembly: GCA_900497675.1. Lineage (NCBI taxonomy): Eukaryota > Metazoa > Chordata > Actinopteri > Osteoglossiformes > Osteoglossidae > Arapaima > Arapaima gigas. The sequence goes on along the minus strand of UFQX01001441.1, from coordinate 34,508 downwards.
CCGAGTACCAGGACTCCACAACACAGCAGCATGTAGGATGGAGGGTGGCTCACCACAGTCCACCTCTGGGGAGGGAATCAGCAACACATTGTCATCACACACACACACACACACACACACACACACACTGCGCAACATATGATGTTCAGCAAACTTCCCCCAAAAGCTTTTTTAATATCTTCAGTCCTTGAGCTTCTACATAATCATACTCCAGATGTGAAAGTAAATAGTGAGAGAAACAGTGAGTAAAATTAAAAATTACTATATTTCTTATTGAAAATATGGGAGAAAAAGGTTGTGAAACATTTGTGTGGCTCACCATAGTCTACCTTTAGCAGCAATATTAGTAATATTACACACAGTGTGCAATATGTAATGTTCTGATTCATGCTTGGTCATGTTATGGTGTGAGAGAACAGACAAAGCAGCTCAACCAGAATGCAATACAGCAACAGTACTAACAGAAATTCTGTTGGCAATAAGAACAAAATAACTCAAGATACCTATGAATTTACGCCAACTAATCTGGAAAACAACATAGTGGTTGACCGAATAGAAAAGATCAGCTCAAATCCCATTTACGGGGAAAATGGCAACAGCCAGAAAACTAAAAGCTTCTCGAATTTCAAACACCACCAAGGTTGCGCTGAGCATCATTCAAAACACATGGCAGCCATATATGGAAAGAGTGCAGTTGTCTGATGTACAAGTCAGATTCATGAAAGGACAGAGAGACCTCACTGCTCCTGTGAGATGGACAACTGTAGTACTCAGGGAGTACTATAGTCGAAAATGTTAATTACGGAAGACACTCAGAAAAATGGGAGCTCTAAAAACCTGAATATTCTAATGAAAAACTTGTACACTAGACAGGAGGCCACAGTTAAAACATAGCAGGGAGACACTGAATGGTTTCCAGTTGGCAAAGCAGTAAGATAAGACTGCTTACATGTGAAACACATTAGAGAGAAGCCAGGAAAAACATGAAATGAAAATGGATACTGGTGATACTGATGACAATAGTGGAAGATGAAGAACACCTTAAAATCCTACTAAAAAGTCATGGTGCAAAGTAAAAAATGGAAAAACGATTAGATCTGCTGAAATCTGGACAGCTGGAACAGCAGCAAATATAAGAGCTGATGGTGAACACATAGAAGTTGTTGACAGCTTCTTGCTTTGGGGATCAATATTTAACAACAAGCAATCTAGAAGTGAAGAGATATGCTGAAGCTCAGCACTAAAGATACCATGGACAGGCCCAAAAACAAAGAGATGGATGGTGGATCATATTAAATCAAAACTCTCAGTGGACAAATAATAAGACTGAGGGTATACTTTGTACATATAATGGGAAGTTCTAGACTTTTTCCCAAAGTTACAGATGCTTGGAAAAGCTAAAGGAAAAAGGAGAAAATGACAAGCAGTGACTAGACCAACGGATTCAAACACAGTGACGACAGACACACGCCTTTCAATGGTGGAGGACAGAAGTTTCTGCAAGGATTCTATACAGTATGTGAGGTCATAAAGTCAACATCAGCTGACCAGCATTTAGGGTTAGACTTAACATAGCAACATCCTAAAAAGAAGGCATGATGTTATTCTGATGTGTGTGGGTGTGTGTGTGGAAAACAAAGCATCCTGTAGGACACTAACTCCAACCAACTGATGGTTTTTTGCAGTTTACTTCCACTTTTGAAGGCTGTTCTAGTTATGTTCTGTGGTACAAGCATAAAGCAACAATGAGGAAATGCTTTGATCACTTAAATTACCACTAACTGTAATAAAATGGTTCCATATTTCATTAATTAAAAGTGCTTAAATCCCTGATATTAAGAGGGCCGGGTTGCATCGTGACTTTATACCGACTGACAGCAGCACCTGGGGCTGGCTCCTTAAAGGGCCCACAAACACCTGGTGTGGCCGATTAACTATTAACAATTCCCTATAAAGGGGTGGACTTTGACAGTCTGAGTAGTAGCTGTTGTACTTGTTGGCTAATAAGACCTGCTTCAGAGCAAGAGCGGTGTGTTTGAGGAAATGGAATAAATCCGAGCTTGTTTTAACATTTTGCACAACTGTTAAAACACTTTGTTTTTCTTTATTTTGAATTGAAATGTCATTTCCCTTCTTAGTTTATTGATTTAAATAGAGAGTTTTGTGTTTGACTGTTTTTAGTAAAGTAAGCAGAAGTTTATCCAGTACAAACTGTTGCCAGGTCTCTCCCTAAATTTGACATAGCATATTATGAAGCTTTAACATGAGAAAAATTCTGTTCAGATTGTACAGTAGATACAGTGGTACAGGCTGCATAGCATTGTATTTACTATACAACGTGAAAATGACACATAAGAAAGAGGGTTCCATTTACCTTGACAGAGCAGACTGGGGCCATCCCAGATGCCTTGAGCCCTACACTCTGCTAACTTACTCCCATTCTTCCAGAGAAAGCCTTCCATACAGTCAAAACTTGCCAAGCTGCCATAGTGTGTCCCCAGCGCATTGAGCAGGATGGCGTTCCTGGGAGATGGAGGTGGGCCACAGTCAATGGCTGGAAACAGAACCACACAGAACACTGTCAGAACACACATCTTGTGATATTGCAACATAATTATAAATTCTGGGAGATAAACACAAATAGGCTGGTTTCCACTGAAAGTACCTTTGCAGTATGACATGTCCTGACCTGGGTGAAATGGCTCTGACCCATTCTGGACTCGATATCCCACCTGACAGTGGCATCTGAAACTCCCCTGAATGTTGCTGCACTTTGCCCCTTCCCCGCAAACGTTTTGAACCTGGCACTCGTCAATATCTGAGAGAGAAAGGAAGTGTCAGCATGCACATAAAGAAAAGCTCTCATACCTTCCAGGCCTGGGTGGTCCCCTGTCCCCTAAACACAGAAAACCACAGTAGGCGGACTGTCCATTACCATTTACAACTCCCTGTAGGCAGGTGATGGTCTATGAGCCAAATGTTCCTGCTATCATAACACTCGAATAAAATACCCTGCTGAAATAAAATGAGTAAAGTCTTTGAACCAACTAAATAGTAGAACAATTTCATCCCAACAACTAGTCCTTAACCAAAGAATCAATTTTTTTGTGCTCAAACAGCAGCAGACTGTCAACTGAAAGATAAAGAGGAGGACACATTCTTGACAATGGATTTCTGGACAGTAACTGTAACTCCTCCTTGGCCCTTATGTCTCTAAGGGTTTATTCAAAAATGGACCAACATCAATTCAGTTTTGTTTAGGTTTTAGCAATTGTTAGAAAAACAGTGTCAGACTGATAAAAACTCTGTTTAACATTTGTAACAACAGCACACAGAGTTGTCTGCCAAAAGCTTTGGCTGTCCATGGCTGACAGCACACAGCCATCCCATACCGTCACAGTAGGTGCCATCGTTTGGAATGAACACAGTCATGTTGTTGGACGGCCTGTAGCCGCTCATGCAGGTGCAGTGGAAACTACCGTAAGTGTTGTGACAGGCCGTGTGATCACCACAAATTTTATTGGCACCAATCTGGCATTCATCTTTGTCTGAAAGAAACAAATGGAAGATAGTATGTTTCTGTGCCAAAGCAACAAATTTGTAGAAGCACTGACTTGTAACCAGCTGCAAGTTTGAATGCCTTGAGAAAACACCTTTAATCCCCTCTATGTACCGTGTACTTTGGGCAGAAGCAAATAAACATCAGGAGGGGGCTATCGCTTGTAAGGTTATAAACCGGTGTCCTACATAAGCTACTAAAACAGTGATTGTGTGTATGTCCTATCTGTTGATATACTTACATTTGCACGTTTGAGAACACAATAAACACTGATTATGCTCTTAGTTCACCAAAGTCTTTATAAAATTAAATTTTTCCGTGATACCAAATACCCCAATGGTAATGTACATGTACACTTTCCATATGGAATTGAGTTCTGCAAAGTGTTTTTTTTTTTTAGGGATTTTGCTATGAGATACAAGCTGGCCAAAGTTCAGGACTCACCCTGGCAGTGTGTGCGCCCGTTACCCACAAAGCCATACATGCAGTTGCACACTTTACGGCCGTCCAGCTCCTCCTCACATGTGGCGTTAACATGACATGTGGAGCACACATCTAGCACTTCGCCAGACACCAGCATGTCTAAATGGAAAAGCCCACGTCAGCTCCAAGTGCATGTCCACACCTTACAGAGGAACTCCAGAGAAACTGTAATTTCATCCCAGTTCAGCATTAAGTACAAAGAAAACTTTATTTTCAAACAACTTCTGATTTTATGGTCATAACTGTTCATTTCTGTAGATGACCTTTCAGGAATACCTTAAGCTTAACCACAAATTATTTTTCATGGTTTCTGAAGAATCCACAGAGGAAATCAATCTTTTTTTTCCTCCACACAGGTGCATTGAAGAGGCCTCCCTGAGGTAAACCGACTCAGTGGCACTCAAAGGACACTCACTTGGACCGCACAAGAATTACACAAAGGCAAAACACTCTCTCTGGAGCTCACCTGTGAAAGCCATGCTGATGAAAAGGAGCAGGACAGCTACTCTAAGAGCTCTTGTCTTCCACCACATTGTGTCCACCCTTGTCTCCTGGATGCTCTCAGATGCAGCACAGCGGCTTCTTGCGTCTCAGTGGCATCTCAATGAAAGGCTGCCGTCTGCTTCCTGCTCTCAAGCCACCAGCTGCTGAGTAGTGCTGATAATCAGGCGGGTCTCTGCATCCAGCTGGACAGACGAGAACCTTGACCCTCCTTGGGCTGCTGTGTCTGTCTGACATACTGAGCTGCTTGGCCACTGTCTCCTAGAAGTGAGGCCACCAGGAGCTCCCTGCAGTGTCACCCTCCCAGAGCTGATAAGGACATAATTAGACTCAGTGTGGGACAACCTGCTTGGGCTCATTAAAATGCTTTTATTAGGCTGATCAGGAAAAAATATTTTAAACATAAATAGACATTAAACTATGCCACGCACACCAGCATGTGACATACATAATAAACTGATGTCCCAGTCACTTAGAAGAGCTGGGCAATTAGGAGTGCAGAGGACGTTAAAACTAATTCCTTCCACAAAAATACAAAGCTATAACATCTGTGCACTGCTTTCGACAATATATCTATATTCATTGAGTGGTGAAACCATTTTGTACAGGAGTAGTGCTATTGAAAAGTGTGTTGGCGTATGTTAAATTGACCAGCTCCAGTGGCCACAGTGTGCTCTACACCCTTTCCCAGGGGACGGGTGGGCTTCCACATGAGGGGTGAAGATAACTTTGTTCAGTTCCTATCAGGGAGTACAGTAGGGTCTAGAGGGCCCCGAGCCCAGTTGCTGTAGGACCCTGATTAAAACCTGCCTGTCACTCAATGTCACTTTGTGCTCAGGCTGATGGGAGATTCACCAAAATCCCCCAGGGGCTAGAAGGCATCAGCATTGTGAGGTACTGAGACCCCAGGGGTCCCCAGCATGAACATATAGTGGTGCCAAATCATCTTTTTCACCATTATTAAATCACATACAGCAAATACACAGGGAAATCAGTACCAGCCACTGGGGTAATAAGAGGAAAAACTAGGGGACTATGGGGGAAAAAAAAAAAATCACACCTGGGTGGCACAACAGCAACAACTGTAGTAATGGAGTCTCACAGGTGATGGTAGCAAGATAAAATGCAGGCTGTTATAAGGACACCTGAAATAAAAATACCTTTAAAAGCATAGGTTAAATAACCATGTTTTCAATTCAACAGCTAGCCAACTTGACCACAATTTAAAGTGTCATATTACACAAGATTTGAGGTGGGGTGACACCACCATAGGGGACCCTCCTGATTGTGCTCTCCATGTGGCTTACAGAGTTCTGGCTGAACTGGACCACAAGGCTACAATCCTGCTCGGTTGATCAGGTCAAAAAGGAGCCCCCAGAGGGTGTACTCGAGTCTCTTGCCTTCTGATTCCTGGACGGAGCTACAGGTCTTCTATCCAGCTGTGGTACCTCAGTCATCAGCTTTTTAAAATGGTCAGTTAATATTGTCTCTGCAGTGCTGGACAAGTACAGTGAATATTCCAATGAAATGACAATACTCTTGTCAAAAATAATCACCAATTTCNTTGTCTCTGCAGTGCTGGACAAGTACAGTGAATATTCCAATGAAATGACAATACTCTTGTCAAAAATAATCACCAATTTCAAAATAATGTGTCCAGTTTGGTTACAGATTTTTTTTTTTTTTTTTTTTTTACTTTCCCTATTAAAATTTCACTGTTATTTCATATTTGTATATCTGAGACTGTCTGTTGGCGATGTGTTGGACACATGATTAAATATAAATGACGAGGGGGAAAAAAAATACATATAAAAGGGCACTTTAGGGGTTTCCTTGCTTTTTTATTTTTGAAAGTAGCATTGTCTTTGGGTATAAAAATAATCTGCTACAGTCTTACATTGTCATTGTCCGTTATATTTGTCATATCCTTTGGTCAATGACAGCTGTTAGTTAAATTTTTCCTGCCAGTCACTGCAGTTATTTTTGCTAATTAATTAACTATTTAAGCAGTTTTTCTTTAAACTGACAAGACTGTCTTTGCAATTGAACTTGGTTTGTAAAGTTTCTATAAAAATGCACTAATTTATACAGAACACATTAAATACGATTTGCTGTTACTTTACTTAGTTGAACAGCTGGTAATTTTCCAGAAATAACTGAAAATACAATAAACTGGTTGAGTGAAGGTAGTAAACTAAACCACATGGTTCTCTGGTCCACTGGAAATCATCATTCACACTTGAGTTTATCTGGTCTCCTTCTCTTCACAACATAGTAGCACTTTTAAAGTTCTCAGAATCCTGCAAAGGCAGCTAGATTATGGAAAAACACCTTTTTTCCACAAAAAAAATTTATTTAACAATTTACATGTTCTTACAATAAAAAGCAGCACAAACTGTAATGAGCTTTACCCCCTAAGGATGTAAAGTCTGAAGTTTCAAGCAATTTTTCAGGGCTCATAATTTAACCACATTAATTGTGTTACTGAAACTTGTTCAGTAGCATGACTACGGGACCCAGTGTGGTGTGGTATCCCTCCCATTGCATAACCCCACCTGGCCAAGGAATACTGTTGCAGTACTTTTAATAGGCTGTTCAGGCAGGCAGTTTCTGAGTGTGTCTTCAATTTAGGAAAGCACGACACGTATGCGTCACTCCATGCTAGGGCACATGCCTCAGGATGGCTTGAAGTACTTCAGTAAGTTGTTAGTCTGGCTGCCACTTGTTGTAGCTGACTTTGAGCCTCTGGAAACTAAAGTGCGCCCACGTCTAGCAGGAGGCTGCGTCTTTAACGGAGATGTCTCGTGCTTCCACTCTGACAGCAGCTCCTTCTGCAGGTCCAGGGGAAGCTCTGTAAACACTTGAGGGTCGACATTTGGAGGGACATCACAAGCCGGGGAGCCAATCTCACCACAGCTGTCAGCATCCCACTCTCTCCCAGGGTGCAGCTCCACAGAGGAGGGCTGCAGTAACCGCTCAAAGGAAGGGATGCGGAGTGCTGTGACGACTCCTGGTTCTGGAGCTGAGGGTGTAACTGATCCAGATTGTCCTGGGATACTGGACAGCAGCTCCCTCTGTATGTCAGCAGGAAGCTCCTGAAATACAGAGGGATCGACACCAAAAGGAGGGGCAGAAGTCGCCCTCTCACATTCAGAGCTGGAGTCCAGAGGTTCAAGTTGAGGTGTTCCTCCTGCTGACCGCCTGCTGGAACCTGTGGACCCTAACAGCACCCCCTGCGGAGACACATGCTTCAGTACCTCCTTTACCAACAACTACCATAATCTGCTCAGCAAAACATTCAGATATACTGAGAATACCTTTAAAAAAAATAAACCATAAATATATGTGCATCTTTAGATGCAGAACCATAGAGTCATAGAAACCAGGTAAGAAAACAGTGTACACAGGATACTGAGAAAACCAGAGTGACTGAGAAGCAATCATATTAGGACACTACTAAAGTCACCTCCATACTCATTTATTCATTTATTTATACTATGCTGTCCTCATCTGTATTTTGTTGAGCTAGGAGAGAGGTTCACACCAGGAAACTGGTCATCTGTGACAGGAAGAGGATTTAATTATGACAGTCTTTACCTGAGAGGGGGTGTCCTTTTGTTTCCCAGGAGACTCATGTACAAAGAAGGCCTGGATGGAGCCCTTGGTGCAGGAGGACTGCAGGTTGGTGAAGCACACACTGAGCAGGGTGAGACGGAAAGGAAGACTAGTGTCCACCATTCGGTGAAAGAGCTTCATTGCAAGTTTAACCAGAGGCCCCACAGCATCATCACTTCCTGCTTTCAGAAAAAGGAGAAAAAAAATGTAATTAAAAGACAAAACACCTGTAATAAAAAAGTCTATACAATTAACCATTAACATGATTCTATTGTCCACCAACAATGCTGGGGTCTACGTACTGTCGTAAAGTTATAGCTGCATCAATAACAAATTACTTATACAGCATACATGTGACATATGTATGGATAAGAAATAGCTTACACACCCACTCACTCCCTTCCATTAAGTGCTTGTCCTGGTAGTCTGGAGCATATCCCAGAATTACTGGGCACTAGGCTAACAAGGCATATATCGTGGATCGGATGCCAGACTGTTGCAGGGTAGCCACACATGCACACAGTCACACATTACATGCAATTTAGAGTGACCAATCATTCTGAAATGCATTTCTTTACATGTATTCATTTTTATAGCATTACAAATCTTTTGACTGCAGGAGGAAACCCATGTAGTCTCAGGGAAAACACGCAAACTTCACACAGACTGAGCAGGACATAAACCTACTCGTGCCGCTCACTGCAGTGGTCATTACAATAACCAATAATAATGATAATAAATATACAAGGTACATACAATAAGTCATCCAATTATACACCAGGATAATTTTTACTACATCAATTCAGGCTAAAGAGGCTATAAAAAGTATTTTCATTCCCTTGGACTTTTTCACATTTTATTGTGTTACAGTGTGAAACCATGATGAATTTTAGAGAATCAGCACAAAATACTCTATAATGTCAAAGCAAAAAAGCAGACATAAAGGAAAAATAAAATAATAACAATAATTGAGTACTTATCTTCCCAGAATTAATACTGTGTAGGACCACCACTGGCAGCAGTTACAGTTCTGAGACTTTAAACAGTGATGCTCCATATGGAGTACAGAATCGCAGTAATGGGGCATACAGTAATGGAGTCTACAGTGAAGGAGGCTAAGTGACACACCTGAGCAGATCTTCTGGCCCAGGAATCCTGGAACAGGACACTGGCGGCTCTCTCGGCTGAACCACTTGTTGACTGGGCGAGGGAAGCGCCGGATGGTCAGGCGGAAGGTTCGAGGGGTCCTCCCATCCTTGTACATTCTGAATTACCACACAACACAGGAATATCGCCACCTTAAGGAGGTTCTTCAGCCCACCTGGATCATCGGAGGGCTTGAGCATTCCCCCCACCTCCTCCCACCACCTTACTCAGCCTTATGTTGGAAAAAATAAAAAACACCTGGAAAACTTATTTACACTATTCTTTCATCATTAGATTACTGTTTACTTTCTGTAAACTTTTCTGTAGCAAATTTTACATTTTGCTAGGCATTTAATCAAAATGCTAAATGAGGCTGACTAAAGAAATTGCTCCACCCTGTGGCCAGCAAGTACCAGATATGGTCATTAGCTCTCAATCCAATTTTGAGCACCGACTGAAGACTAAATGAGTATTCAGGGTTAACCTGTTCTATCAACCAGTTTACCTTCCTCTGAGACCGAACAGATTTAATGTTTCTAATCTATCCTTGACCTCCAGCCCTTTAGCATCAGCAGCCAATTTTTACCTAACTGTTCTCTTTTCTGAAGGAATGTGACATAAGCTGAATGCAGAACTCAAGGAAAGATACTGCCTAGTACAGCCTCTGAGTATTGTATTTTTACACTCAACACACAGTGAACAAACACAAAGCACTAAGCCTTACCTGTCTAGAAGAATGATTATGAGCTCCTCAACTTTCTGCCGCACTTCTGCTTCTGTGGATACCTTCCTGAAGGAGTCCTCATTGCTAAGGGACTGCAGAGTAGGCAAATAAAGGTCACAGGTGAAAAGGCATTTAACATTATGTAATCAAATCAAAGCAACATTTACTTCCTTGAAAGTGCTATGTAGATGTACATAAAGTAATACCATGCTTAATACTACTCCATTAAGCACTGTTTTGTTATAGAGCTAATGATATAACATTATAGTGTGCATATTTTGCACACACCCAACATTGTATCCCTCCTTTCTTTGTCATACATTGTCATAATCATCATTCTCCTCACATTTCTCCAATGCTTGTACCACACACTGACCCCAACTATGGGGGCAGGTTGTGCTCTGTGCTTTTTCTATGCTATAACCCCTGCTTTCAGTTCTGTGGCTCAGGTGCATCTGCTGCACCCAGAGCAAGACATGTTCTTAGCATGAACCCTCTGTGCCACCACTGCTGCCATACACAATTTGTGGGCACTCACACTCACACATTTCCCTCGCATGCAACTGGAAACACGTTTCTACACCTCTCTATGACCCATTTCACATGTGCATAAAACTCAGTGTTTTAATATCAAGAGTTTTTCCATAATTGAAGATTGTTTGCATGTGTGTGTTTTCCAGAGTCAGGACAATGCTCAGGGAAACAGCTGACAGAATGACCTTGCTTTGGACACACTCTTACTGTAGTTACTGTACTAAAACACACATATGCTAACCATATGAGGAGGAGAAGGTTATGAAGATAAATAACAACTATTTATGTAGTTCTGATGAGAATATTTTCAATAAAAGGTAATTATTAGTCTACTATGTTTGTATTTTGATCTGCAGCAAGTGTGCACACAGAACACAGTCTTGAGTGGCTTCTCATTTGCAGTAGCAGAGTAGCCCTCCTCCACTCTGCTACTGCACATATCAAAGCCTCCACTCTGCTACTGCACGTATCAAGTTCTCTCTTCATTTGGTGAGAACAAAGAGCACGTAACACTGTTTGTTTTAAATTATTGTTTGCATTTTTTTTTTTTTACAAATGTCAATATAAAATGCTTATTGTTGTGCAAAAAGAAGAGAGTTGGAATGAGTCATAGTTTGTTAGTTATATAGGTGTTTTACAGTATTTTGGTGATATTTGACCAAATTGGCTGTTTTTTTTTTTTTTTGCAGGGACTGAAAAGGATTATGATTTTTCCTGTTGAAAGTAGTGTCCCTATGTACATTTTCCCAGTTTATGTCTAGTTTTGAGGAACGGATTAGAAACGTAAACTGAAGGATATGTACATCTGAATAAGGAAGGAGGCCTCAGGGAGCTGATGACACTAGTCAACAGCAAAATCACTTGTACTTGAGACAAAGAGCCAGGCACCTGTGGGGGTCCTCTGGGGGTCACAGATGACGGGTCAATCCCCAGACTCAGACTATGCACGCGTCGAGCTACTGTTGCTCCCAGCTCCTTCTCAAGGTTAGCCAGAGGAAAGCGCTGCAAGTCCTCCACACTCTGTAGCCCCAGCGTCTCCAGTCGGCAAGCTGTGCGGTAGCCGATACCTGAGGGTGGTGTACACTGTGACTTACACTCCTAATGCTACAGCTTGTTCCTCTCCACAGCACAGCAGACCCCAGCCAACATTAGTATGTGGGGCCCATCATTGAAACGACAGTCTTTATTTAACACTGATGCCAGCTCCTCACCTGGCAGTGTGTGCAGACCCCTCAGGCTGGCCAGAAGGGGCACCGTGCTCTCCGGCAGCAGTGTGGTCTGCTGGTTGGGCTTGAAGGTGCCTGACACAAGCTTAGCCAGAAGCTTGTTGGAGGCAATGCCAGCACAGCCTGTGAGGCCTAACTGGCTGTGGATAGCAGCTCGGATCTCAGCAGCAATATGGGACCCCATGGCCAGCCGGCAGTGGTTTTGTACTGTCACATCCAGGGCTGCGTGAACAGCACACGGCCAGCTGTTACACCTCTGTACTTTCAATCACAGGTACACTCTAAAGTATTAGTAAACACTGCATGTCAGCTTGGACAAAAATAATAATCTTCAAATCACACACAACAGCCAGCTTCTCCTCACGAGAAACCAGAATGAGATGTGTTCAGAATTTAACTACACAGAAAGCTGGTTACATCACTGTGAGTATTCACTAAGCAATTATTCCCATTAACATATAAGTTTCGTCATTTTAAACCGTAGGAAATACACAAAATTGATTGCAAGTTAAAACCCACAAGTGGAAACAGTTTTCCAACACCTCCATCATGACTAAAATCCACCTGCAACTGTCCATTGTACACAAACCCAGCCATTTTACACTGATGGTCATATATATGACTGTTGACTTACGCTGCTGGTTGTATATATGACCGTTGATTGAAATGTCAGAGAGCTTCATCTGCTGCTTTAGTCTGCTCTCCACCAGCTCTGTAATGTCCACAAAATTCTCATCAAGTCCCAGTCTTTCCACCAGGGGGAAGAACATCTCCAACAACCCTGTAAAAACAAAAACCCACTGATCGGGATTTGAGGCAAACATAAAAGTACCTGTGATTCTGCAGGACACATGTAGAACATTGTTCACCTCTGTCTGTTAATGCATTTAAAATTTCTGCCTCTGTAGAGCATTATTTGCCTGTGACTGTTTAGAATGTTAATCATCTGATTATGCAGTATTAATCACCTGTAACTCTGTAGGAAATCTCCCTGTAGGGGTTCAGGTCTTCTCCACTGACCAGCACCAGCTGAGGACACTTCTCCATGGCATCTGTGACCAGCATCATCTTCCTCACACCAAGCTCTCTGGCCACGTAGTTACAAGTGACGATGATGTACTTCTGCTGAACACCTGAACATGATGTTTCTCATCACACACCATGGCTAGTTGTTTACTAATTTTTCTGCAGGTCCGAGGTAAAGAACATTTATTCAGCTGATAGACAGATGGCCCCACATACATTTCCAGTTACAGTGGTGCTGAAAATTTACGTCACTGATGCTGTGGTACTTATGGTCTTCACAGGAAAATAAATTATTATTAATTATTAAAATGTATAACATTTTAAAATTACAGGAATAACTTTCCTTGCTTTAATATACAATTTAAAAATCCATCCATCCTCCCATTCATTTTCATGACAAACTTGTCCAGGTCAGGATAAAATCAGGTTTTTTGAACAATTCAATATAATATTTTAACAATTTGCTTTGCTGCATAAACAGTTTGAGAAATGATATAGAAAAATCTAACACATCATAAACAGAAAAACTTCCTTGCTGTGTTTCCCATGACTTTGTAGCCAAGACTGTGTGAGCTATGGACGTTGGATATGCATAAAACTAAAATTAAAGTATGATGGAGAAACAATCCCTCTAGGATTATTAAAATTTCATTCATTTCTCACACTGAAAAGCTAAAGCTTTTAAAATGAGAGGCTCCAAGGTAAAGAAACATTTATAAAGATGTCACCTAAGGGCACGGTGCGCAAAGCTGGATTCCGAATCATCTCCACCTGAGCATAGAAACAGTCCATGTCAAAGTGCACTATGACCCGGCAAGGTCCTTTGGTCCCGTTGCTGCTCTGGGGCCCTAAAAGAAAACAGAATAGGGGTGAGCAGGACAGGAGGTAGTAAGGCTTCCTGCTGTAGTAAACCAAGGTACTTAGCTTGAAATGGTACATAATAATTAGGTAATAAAGGAAAATAATTACAGGTGGCTTAATGTTGGAAAATACTTCAGAGAATTTTGGCTAAACAAATAAATGATAAATAAATGTTTTTTTGCAGTTTACTCACAATGCAGGCAATGACAAAAAGACTCATCAGTCATTTGTAATATATACACACCCTGGTCACTTTATTAGGTACACCTACACATTAACCCACACAGCCTGCTTCTACAAACAGTAAATCATAAATCATGTGGTTGCAACTCAGTATATATAAACCATGCAAAGATTTGGAAAAAGTCCAGTTATTGCTGCACAGACAGGCACAACAAAGGACAAAACACATGACCTAAGGAATTTTGAACTGAATTCAGGAAGGCCACAGTGCAAAAAAAAAGAACAGCTTTATACGACAGTACAAAAGATGAGGCTCCAAGGATATGCAGTCAGTAGAAATGGAGTGTAAAAGTGAAGAGTGTAAAACGTTGCCCGATTTGTCAAATCCCAGTTTCTGCTGTGACGTGCTAAGGGCAAGGTCAGAAACTGGTGTAAAAAGAATACTGCATAGACCCACGTGCCTGATTTCGATTGTGCAGACTGCTGGTGGGTAATCGTGCAGGAAATGTTTTTCCACAGTGTAGTTTTTTTTTTTTTATTGAATCAATTGAACATCATTTGAATGTCTCAAGGTACCTTGTACCAGTAAGGTACGTTGTTGACAACCACGTGCATCCCTTCATGGCCAGCATAGCATTCCTTAAATATGCCATGTCACAGAGCATGCATCATCTCAGCTTGCTTCCACAAATATGACAGTGTGCCTTTGGGATGATATCAAAAGAGAAGTTCACAGCATAAATGTGCAGGCAAAAATCAGAAGGAAGAAACTATCCCTCAAACAATTCAGTCTATTTGGATGGCAAAAGGGGGACCTACCTGGTACTAGGCAGGTACACCTAATAAAATGACCACTGTGTTTAAGACTGTGCATACAGTAGCCTGTGAAAGAGGAAAGAAAAGAGCAACGTGGAAAAGTGGAAGGACAAAGAGAACATCTAGAGGAGACTGAAGAGTGTAAACAAAGATGGAGGAAGACAGAAAACCTGTACAGTAAATGTGTGCAGGTACAGACAAGTGAAGCGGGCATTGAACAGTTAAAGTTCGAATAACACAGACACAGAGAAGACTAACTGTGTATGTTTAGTTGACACCATTCAATAAATCCATTTCTGCACATTTTACCCGGTTTTAGACAATACTGGTCGCGGTGTAACGATTATAACGGTGCTTGTGAATAAAGTCACTTTATTACCTGTGTCCACCTGTCCGCTAATCCACGTTAATTCGTCGTCAGAGTCACCTGGGCAGTACTGACACTGCGGAGACTGACTTTCATAAAGTTCATCGTGCCTGGAAACACCTTCACGGCACTCTTCCGCCATCGCTCCCGGAGTTACTCAAACTCACACACTGACACCTCGTCACACGCCCAGTGGCACACACTAAAACACTCAAACACAATGATACATTATCACATCTCCACCAACAAACCATCACACACCAACTTCTGCGGGGAAAACCCCTCCAGTGTCTTCTTCGACGGACAGGCTGTGCCTGAGTGGCTTGCTCGCACCATGGCGCCACATACAGGTGTGGAGGATACAGCACCCTTTTTTTAAACAACCGTGTAGCGCGCAAACAAAATTGCAAACAACGTAAACCAAGACAACCAAAAAAGTCCGTATTGCTTTCTTTCTTTTCCAATTTCAAACTAATTTGAAATAGGTACTCAAATACTTTTTAACATGTTCAAAAATAGCATTCTTGCAGACCATTTTCTTATAACAACCCTAACCCTAACCAAAAATTATACTTCTCCATTCAATAGGAAAACGTTTGTTAAAATTAATATAAAAATTTGACTCTTTTTAAAGTTTCTAAATTCTATCCAAAAGGTTTTGACCACAAGGCAGAACAGATGTTGCTTCGGGGCTATTTTCACAAAAACATAATTACATCATCAATTAATATCAATTTTAATTCTTTGCACAACAAAGGGTAAATTTGATAAATTATTTATTATTAAGCCTCTTCAATCTTATTATTAGTTACATTTATATCTAATAGGTATCATCCAAACTCTTTTCCCAGATAATCTGTTCCCCAAATAAAGAGGTCCAAAATACTGAGGTAATGAAGATATCATCAATTTGCAGTAGAGATTTTAAAAATGTATTATTGCATCTGTAACTTGAAATATCCTCCTTTTGTAGTGTCATAAAAACTGTAAATTCTTCCATCTTTTCCAAAGGCTGACTATTGTAATTCTTTAAAAGAGCTAGATACTGGAAAGTAGGAACACTGATCCTCCAAACTGCTCTTTGTCTACCCGTGTCATCTGTCTACTCAACAAATCTAAATAGTGTACAGTGAATACAGACATATCAGTAATAGTAAACCATAATTTTCATACTATGATATCCCACAGAGGGGCTCATGCTCATGTTAGGGATGGGGAGCAGCGCAAAATTAAATTTGTCATTGTGAATTAAAACTGTCGCTTTAATTACAGAAAGGCGTATCTCATTTCGGCTGAGGAGTGTGTCTGTAATTCTCTACACTTGGGTGGCATTGAGACACACAAGTGTAAAAAATCAAAGAAAATTATTTTGCAGTCTCTTTAGGCTGTCAGCTGGGAGTCATGCCAGATCAGATTGCCCATGGCAGTGTCTGTAAACGCATCAGCAGGATGGCCGACACGCTCTTCGCATTTATCCCTGAAATTCCTAATAGAATTAATAACACGCATATTACATCTAATGCCATGCAGCCTGAGTAGAAGAGGCTTCATCATTATTTAAGCTCGATCAAGATTATTTGACTAATGAAAAAAAATCACAGCACAAGTAATAAGTGAAAATCCTTAGGATGCTAATTGTCTGCAAATGCTTCTTAATTAAAGGAATATAAAATAATGAAAAAGGGAATGTTTCGTGTATACTTTGCCCCTAAAAGGAGGAAAGAGTGAAAAGTAATGTTACTGAAGAAGTAATGCAGTGATCATCCTGGCTAACAGTATCTGAGGGCTGCTGGTTGATGAGCTTCAACCAGAAAGAAGGGTTTGTGTCCAGGACTCTTTGAGCCTCACTGGATGTGACCTCAAAAGGAGGAATCTGACCACAACAAAGGAGCAACTTTGAAAACCAAAAATAAAAACTAGACAATAATACCAAAAACCTGGAACCTGCTGAACATGCTTGATTCCAAGCAAAGAAGTTAAGGTGCTGTACATTCTGGAATCTCTGGCACTTTCTCCTTTAAAGTCTCTAGTTTTTTAGAACCAGTTGGAATTAGTTTAAATCACACTTTTTACTCAGTAAGTCTCAAGAATCAAGAATCTATTGTTGAGCACCTTTATACAACAGGTATACAAGGGAGCACGAAATGAAGATCCTTGGGTCCACAGGGCAAAAAATGGGGGAAGAAGTTTACAGAATGATAAAAATATAACACAGTATAGCTAAATTAATTTAAAAAGTGCAGTAGTAACTTGTTGTACATCCCTGTACAGTTGATAAAAAGTTCATTTAAAAAATGCAAAAAAATTACATGATGGTGACACTGTGATTGTAAATGACCCTTTGACTTACGGTGACATTTTGATTTAAAACCTGTCTCTTAAACACATTTGAAAGGGATCTTGTAGTGCTGAAAGTGAACTGACTCATTTTGAACCTTCTATCTGCTTGGATCCTCTCTTCTGCCCCTCCTTTAGGACAACACACCTGATCACACCATGACATTTGATATAAAAATTTTATTTATCAAAAAGAAGATGCACTGTTGAAAGAAAAGTTACATAAAAAAGAACAGTTGGCTGCTCTACGTAGCGTTACAAAACCAGCCGTTGTTGACAAGATTGTATAGAAACAGCCAATGCTTTTCTAGGAAGAGATGCTTTAATAATGTTTGGTCTAATCTAATCTTTGTAATAAATGAACTCAAATTCAGGATAATTTAATGTACTCAGAAAATTTCCTTGTGTTTGTTTTGTGGAGCCACATTACACCATTTTACTTCCACACCAGCTTTTTAGGTGAGTCCAACCCACCAGTCTATCCTGTAACCTGACGTTGCTTGCCCAGGTCTGACCTTGGCTGATTATGTTTCATCTTTTCTGATCATGTCCATTCTGAACATTGTCACTGTCTTTCAATGGGTAACTTTGGATTACCATATCGGTCCATTATTTGGTTTTGTCTAACCATGCTTATACATGACCGTCCATTGTCTGACCTTGGCTACCATGTCTGTCCATGTCTAATCAGCTAGATCATAATTAGGTGGTCAAGAATATCTTACCAACAGAGTACCATCAGTTTGAAAAGCCATTAGAGATGTGTTTCAGTTTGCATTTGCAGCTGTTGGTTCTTCCTCACTACCTCTATGATTTGTGATTAAAATCTCTTATCAATAATCCAGAAATATTTCTAATATTTCAGTCAGTTAAAAAGGAATTTTTCCTTTTCCATATCTGGGCTCTTCATTATGTTTGTATTTGTGCTCATACCTGAGACTGTTATTCAATCAAAACAAAAAGGCAAATAATTAAATAAAATGGAAACAAAGAGCAGATACTTTAATAATGGGGACTATTTTCACCATGGTGAGAAGATGACTGCTTGTAAAGTTTCTTACATGAGTTTGGTTATTGAAAGAGCTTTAGTGGAGAATCAAGGGGACCTTTAGATTCTTAAAGTATATAAAGGGTACTAATGCTAACATAGCAAAGCTGCCTCAAATAAATAAACACACAAACAAATACATTTTTTAATGCACAGTGGACATGAAAACAGTCTGAGGTATCATAACAAGTTATAAAGAGCCTGGGTTTGGTGAATGTCCTCGGTAAATGTGGTTGAGTGGCACAAAAACAAGGTACAGCAGAGGAGAACAGAAGCATTCAACCCTTTCACAGGGACACAGAAATACATACAGATAATGGCGCATGTGCACACACACACACACACACACACACACACATGCGCGCGGCACCATTTGTTCAACAGATGGTTTTCCACATTGCTCTTAAAATACACACGTTACATAAAAGTGTAATAAATAATATTGAAATGCCCATGTTGTAAATGGAAATGTAAGCCCTCTACTGGCAGTGTGTTATTGTATTAATTAATATCTTTTCAACAACTCCATGTCTAATCTGAGTTACACTGTACAGCACTTTATAAAAATAAAGTGAAACACTCCAAGGGTTCTATACAGTACAACTTTACATGTAAACACTGATCTGAAGTTTATTATACCCAAAATCACTCTCCCCAATGGATGATGTGTCTTTTAGTATCTCGTTGGAGAACATTTAACATTAAAATTCGCAAAGCCTTTCCCTCCATAATTCTATTTTTGTATTAAAAAAATTTCAGCCAGTGGCTCTGGTGTAAAAAATGATGAACAAACGGTTTAATCCTCTATGGCAAACAAACAGATGATGACAAAAGACACGCTAAAAGTAAATGCTTATGTGCTCCTTCCATGATGTGTGTATGATTGTGTGTTCATATGTTACTTTGCGTGTGATCATATGTTGTGCATGTATGAGTGAGGGCTCGTGTGTTATGAGTATACATGTACATACACATACATATACATATATATGAGTAAGCTAGCAGTGGTCTTCTTTGTTAGCTGCCTTTCTAGAGATGAATGGCTTGAAAACAAAATAAAAAAAACATGTTCAGAAACTACATACAAGCAATCAAGTCAACTCATGTGACTAATGCTGAATGAGAATGTGAAAAGAGTGATGAAGTACAGGAAAATGGGAAGAGAACACCTGCATTTCGGTGAAGAACCACAGAAGGTTGAAATAAGAACATGTGGAGTTGTGTGAAGAACCACAGAGCGCTAGGATGAGAACACATGGAGTTGGGCGAAGAACTACAGACGGCTAAGATGAGAACATGTACAGTTGGGTGAAGAACCACAGACAGTTGTGATGAGAATTTGTGGAGCTGGGAGAGGGTCCACAGAGGGCTGAGATAAAAACATGTGGAATTGGGTGCAGAACTGCAGTTGGGGTGAAAAATCACAGAGGACTGAGATCAGAACTTGTGGAGTTGGGAGAAGAACCACAGAGGACCTACATGAGAAGATGCACAGTTTGGTGAAGAAACATGAAGGACCTGCATGAGAACCTGTGGAAATGGGTGAAAAATCATAGAAGACCTGGATGCTCCTCTCTAATCTATGTTCTAATGGGTATGAAAACAACTCCACTGCAAAAGAAAACAAAATTCTACTGTACAGTTCAACACACAATTAAAAAATATTTCTTTCCAAAAATCCTTGCTGGACGAGGTTTTCTTTTGGCTGGTTTTGTCCCAGGGATGGACTGAAGTGGTTGAGGGGTCACAGCCCGGAGAGCTGCTGCTAGAGTCAATCAATTCCTCCTGGTTTGCTGTCCAGCTGTGGCCATCATGAATGGTGACAGGAGCAGGGAACAAGAAGTGGGGCATTGCGGTTATGTCTCATACCAACACGCACATCATCAAAAGCCTCTGCAACCAAGGGACTGTCTTGAAGGCTCCTCCACAGCTCCAGAATGGAGCTGTTTACGGGAGAAGGAGCTGGAAGGAGCTAGAACCCCCCTAGTCCACATTCAGGGGAAATAAATAGTGTGAAGGGAAAGAAGTCCAGTTGCGATGCTTATACAAGTCCTGGGAGAGGGAAGCAGGTCTGCCCTCAGTGTGTCCACAGGGGTCAGGAGGTCGTTGACCCTGGTTAGAAGGCAGAGCCTGTGATGGCATTCAGCTGTTTCATCAGTCCTTCTAGACTGGCCATCTGCTCGCTCAGGTCATCTTGCTCGTAAACCTGGAGAGAGGCAATCTCACACACACACACACACACACACACACACACACACACACACACGCACACGCACGCCAGCACGCACGCACACACGCACGCATACGCACACATGCACACACGCATAAGCAGTGAATTATAAAACACAAGAAAATTTGAGGGTCTAACATGTAGCTGTAAATCGCATCCACAGAACCGCTGAGGTCACAGCTATGAAGGACAACCTGGGGTACATCCTTCAGGTGATCTTGGTTCACAGTCCCCAATTATGTAGAAGATGAGATGCTGGTGGTGGAGACTAACAGACAATTTGTCCATTTCCCCTTACCCACACAATAGGAGGGTAGTAAAATGGGTAAGGGCTCTTCGTCTATACCTGTTAAGATGGGAACTGATAATCACTGGAAGGTTCTCATATAAAAAGCTTGTGGTGGAAGCCATATTGTTGCCTCTGGTCCTTTCTATCACAGCAGTTCAACAGCTATAAACACCACAGGGGGTGCAGTGGTCAGTCATTGCCTTGCAGTGTGGAGGACCTTGGGTCAGACCCCATTACCACTTTAGTAACCTTGTTCAAGGAACTTAACCTAATTTGAGACAATAAAAATGACCCTGCTGTGGATGATAAACGTGTAAACTGCTGTAAGCAGCCTTGTGTACCAGCCTCACGCCGTAACACCTTGAACAAAGGAGTTAATAATAATAGTACCAAATAATAATAATGGATAATAATAATAGTACTGAAAGTTTTGTCTACAAGAAGCTGACTGTAAAAGAGAAATGCATTCATACTACACGCACGCTGACAGCTGACAGGAGATGAGTCTGCAGCAGAGCGGTGGAGACACCTTATTTACCTGGGGAGTGCCCCCTGGCTTCCTGCCTGATGGGAAAAGGCCAAATCAATTAGAGCGATACAAGAGATGGAAAGAAAGAGTTTGACCTTTGCATCGCCACCCCCCTCTGCATCTCCCATCATCCTCAGTGCATCTGCACACACCCACACCTCTACACACACCCCACCGAGCCTCTGACCCTCCTTGGTCTACAGCACTGTAATTAGGGCAATATCAAGGGAGCTCTTTGTTAGAATTTTAAATATTTATGAATCATTTTTTGGCTCAATTATAACTTCAGCAAGTGCTTGTTTTCAGCTGACTCACAGCGTCAGATTTAGGAAACATTAAATCCTTTTGGCCGACTCTATAGAGATAGAATTGCAATTACAGCGAAGCTCTTATCACACGCAGCACACAACAAACCAACAAACTCTACTGAGAGCTGTACCTCACACCCTGGGAAACTCCCACCATTGTGCCATTGAGCACCGAGGCATGGATTCTCCATCCTGGCACACACTTGGCGATCACACATATGTCATGTTAAAGCCTCTTACTTCTGACAATTCCTCTTAATTTCCTATGAATATGTTAAACTTTTTAGTATAATAGCAATAATATGAAATAACGGCCTAAAAGAAATTCTCAGAAAATTACTTTTCCGAAACTCATAATGGTAACATCTCCACAAAGTAACTGTATTTTTGCAAATTCATAAAAACAAATATTTATGACTGGTACAGAATAAATTATTTTACCTCAAAGCTAGAATGAATGCATTAACAAAGGGATGTTGTTACTTTGTGATCTTGGCTGTTGGCAAGCATGCATGGAACGTTATATCTCTTTTATGTACAGCAATCCCTTGGTATCTATACTGTCTATATCCAGATTTCCACTATAGCAGCTCTATTGGCATCCAAACAGGAAGTTTTGCATAATAAAAAAAATCAAAATGCGAATAAAAAACAACAAATTAGCACTCCACAGTACTATACAGCATACTGTAATAAAGAACAATACTGCATTTTTTTGTGATAAACTGTATTGTAATACTGTTAAAAATTTATCTACAGCAAAAGTACGGAATATACACCCACGCTGCTGTCTTATCAGCTGTTTTCACCAATTTCACACCATATTTATTGTGGATTTTGCAAGTATGATGTATAATTTTGTAAAGTAAAAGGGAGATGTAAGCTAGCTTTTAACTGTTTTCCTCAGAAAATGCGAAGGATTGTAAACCGCTGTAAAAATCTTAAATGTCTCCTGAGCTGAACACCATCTGCATAGTAGGTGAACATGGTTTTTCCAAATGGCGCGTCATGTGTTTCTGCCGAACAACATTTGCTCTGCTGAGCTGTGATTCAGAAGACTGATGAAACAACTCAGCAGTTTGGACACTCTGCTAAGCCTGCAGCAATTTAACTTCCTGCAGCATCAACTTCTCCACCCCTAAGAATGTGTGCTAGAGACCTGGTGCCCCAGTGTGTGTGTGTGTGTGTGTGTGTGTGTGTGTGTGTGTGTGTGTGTGTGTTTGTCAGCAGTTACCAGGAAGATGGCAACTCACACTGGCTGGGTCCTCTGATGGTTTGTGTCCTTCTTCAGTCACTTCTGGGGCAGTGGGTACTGATACAGGCAGCAGAGGTGACCTCGCCTTGCCTGCTTGGCCCAGAGATGCTGTCTTCACCTGCCCTTTCGGCAAACTGGGGCCTGTGCGCGTACGCACACATGCACACAAAAAAAACACATACGCACACACTTTAAACAGACTGGTGCAAGACATAGGCAACATGAGAGCCACAAGTGGGAAGCAGGGTGTCACCATGTCTTCCCAATCTCATCTCTCACAAGCCAACAGTCTCCCTGGTATCACAACGAGCAAAGCAGAGGAGAAAATAACTTTTACTCCTGTCATCCTACTGGCTGATGGATGGGCGGGGATTACATCAGTGAGTTTAGTGCTGCAGCAAAACTGAGCAGGACCCCCAACAAGAGCGCTCTGATCCTATAACCCCCTCAAAAAGTGCTCTCTGAGGTACAGACCTTTCATCAGGCTGTCAACCAGCACTACACAGTAATAACAAGTCCACTTTTGGGGGTGAGGTCTTGTTTAGGAGGGTTCACATTCAGTCAGTCTCGATTGACTTGATTGGGTTTTTTTTCTGCCATTGGTTTTATACATGGATCTTACTGCAAACCCTCATGTGCATATGAAACACAGTCACAGCAATATTTAAATGCTGTCTGTTGACTTTTTTGCTTTGTTTTTCATACTTTTTGTACTAGAGGTATGAGGCACTTGTATTAATAATTGTCATAGTAGTTTCTACCAGTTTCTAGTTTTAACTTCTACAGTGGTTGCTGTAAAAATGCCAAAACAAGTACAAATGAAGCACATCTGTATCCCACAATTTGAGGTCCTGGTTTCTGAATTCCCGATACAAGAAGCGGTATATACATTAATACCCAGATCAGCATCTGAGTTGAGACGTCCCAGCATTATAAGTTCTATCTGAGCTTAGTTGAACCATATCAGAGAAACTGACGCAAAAACGAGTGTGACACTAGTTGGCAGTACTGTGCCCAACTTCTGTGTTCTCAATCTTTGTCTTGTCTGGCCCGGATTCAAACACAGTTTGCACTTCATCATTATGGTCACTTCTGTTGAGTCAGTAAGTTGCTCAGTAACAGTTCATTACAGTACCAGCCCATTACACTAGGTGCATTTTATCGTTCTTTTTCTATTTTATATTTTCATTTTTCTTCTGTAAATAAATTTTACTATTGAATGTTATTGCTACTACATTGTTACTATTTGTCATAAGGAATGAAACAATGTATGATACAAAAATAAAAACTGCATATAAAGACAAAAATGCACGTTAACTTCCTCATTAAATGTTTCTAATTACGTCATTGGTGTTTAAATTGTTTATCACATTGATATAGGTATTTTAGATGTAAAGGATACTTTGAGGAAATTAATTAGGGTTTTTCAGATGAACCCAGAACAAATCGTAATTTTCCTCATTAGAAATAATGAAAATAACTTCCCAATATTCCAGTATTCAAGCATTTTATAAGAACCAATTACACCTGGGTAGCCTGGTATAGGTGTATTGAAGTATTAACTTTATATGATGTTTAGGGATAAGTGTCAGTGTAGCAAATAAATAAATGAATATGGAAACACATGGCTCTGTGCACAGAGCATTAACTGCTTCTGAACCTCAGCCTGGTGGAGTTTGGGAGACCAATTGGCATATAACTGATTGATTAATTGATAGATGCATTGATTGACTGATGATTGAATAATAGGCATTTACCACTGGGGGGCACAAGAGGTGTATAGGAGGCCTTGGTTTCGAGGGGACCAGCAAAGCTGCGCAGGGGGTGTGTGGGCCTCACACAGGCTGTAGGGACGGTCCTGCCAGCGGCCTCTTCTGCTCCACCCCCCTCGGGGGATGAACTCGTGATCACAGTGGGCTGCTGACTATGGGAGGCAGAGGACTCGGTGGCCATTGCTGTCACTAGGAGAGAAAGAAAATTTGCCAAACCATGAGAGATCAGAAAGCTTTAAATGGTGACTAGGTTCCATTAGACACCTACACTCATATTGTACATGCATCTTAAATGTATTAATTTACATTCTAAACACAGGAAAAGAACATATGTTATCATATAAGCAAAGCCCCTTGAGGAAAATCAACAAGAACTGAGCTACATAACCAACATCTTAACACAAGAAAAAATACTTATTGAAGAAGAGCAGGCAGGTTGTTTAGAACATTATTATTATTATTATTATTATTATTATTATTATTATTATTAACACCAAACATTCACAGCAAATGTTGGCTTTTATCCAAAATTTTCATGTTTTTATTATTATAAATAGTCAGAGAGACATTAAGTAAGATAGGAGTAGATAGTCTGGGAAGTGCCTTCCAACATTCAGAGGACATCGTGTCCAAATCATGAATAGAGTCATAATGAGACATGAGCTGCATCATGAGTATGGGATCTGGGAGGTGTTACTGGATACTGGAAATACTGGAGATATTTCACATGCCTAGGATCCTGGAAATACTGAGCATGTTCAGGATGTTTTGGATTTTAGGGGATGATTCATGTTTGATGCTGCAGAGGTTGGTGAGGTCAAGGTTACTGGGGTTGGTAAGGCTGTAGGGATGTTCATTTTAGGGATGCTGAGAATGTTGGAGATGCTGGAGCTCATATCTACCATCTTACACAAAAGCAGCTGAGGTAATTACATCTTGGAAAAAAAACAACAAAAGAGGTATCTACTGGCTTCCAAGCTTCCTCTAGGCAACTACAAAGAACAAAAAAAACATTGAATAAACACTGTTCTTGCTGCACATTGAAAACATGCCCCTATGTCTCCTAGCGAGACACCCAAACCTCTCCCATTGTACCTAACAGACCCAGTTGGATTGTGGCCATTCAGGTAGCTTAGGGTCTGAATAATGGGGCAGAAACAGAAACTTGGCTGCACTAGAGCCATTTTGGCAATATGGGGTCATTAGAGGGTGCAGTAGTTAAGGAAACGTTTTTAGCCAAAAAGCTCCTGTAATGTATCATAAAAGGACTCTTAGTGTGCAGTCTTGAGCAGAGTAGTATTAGTAAGATATATTTTTATTAAATACTTGCCTGCACAAGTAGCACTAAATTTAAACTACATATGTAAATATGTCTTAATGAAAGCGTTGGGTAAAATTTAATCAAAATTTACATGAGTTGCTTATGTGAAATGAACCAATTAGCAATTTGAATAAACCACTACAGTGATGCTTGACCGTTCACACAGCTCTGAAATGATTTAATGAGGTAATAAGCACTTCCCTCTGGGATTAGTGTTACTGTGGGTTGTTGTGCTCTTACTCTTAGGGGTTTGAACAGAACTCTTGCTAAGTGGGGTACTGGACTGCACCTGGAGCAACATTAGCATTCGAGGGACCGTGCATCCCAACATAAATTTAGTGGGGCTTTGGCCTTCATAAAGCTTCCTCCAGGCAGTGAGGGATTTATGAATTCCAACCACTCCTAAGCCATACCATTTTAAGCATAACTCTTTAATAGCCTTGTCCAGGCCCTGGGTAGAGGAGAAGAGGTACCTGGTGTGTAGCCATGCTCCACCGTGAGCGAGGAGAAGGGCATCGGCCTCAGGGAAAGTGGGGGGTGAGAGAACCCACAGGGGGGTGAGGACAGGACCCCAGGGTACTGACTGCTGTCCAGTGTAGGCACAGGAATGGCACTCACCACAGCTGAGGGTATGAGAGAACAGACACAAAACAATTAATGCATATAAAACACACACACACACACACACACACACACACACACACACACACACACATACACACACAAATGTACTGTGTGGATGTTACTATGGCCAGTGCACACGTTGCTATCAGTACCCTCTGCTTTCTCAACCACAGGAGCCTGCGTATTTGTGCAAATGAAAATGTAAAAATGAGAAAAATAAGAAATAATAAATGGCAGACACACTGCACTGCACTGCACACATTAACAATGTAAAAGTAATAAAATGTGGTGATATATATTTTGTTTTCTACCCTTCCACTTGAAGGAAAACAGCGGGGTACATGTCACTCTCTGTGACATCTGTTGGTCCGAAAGCACTAACAGCACTAATGTATTAAATAAAACCAATTTAATGGTAAAACAGTTTGGTCATTATATAATGTGTTATTACTTTCTAACTTTCAACTACCTTTTTGACCTGGGTAGCAGTGTGTAGCTCACCTAGTCTCTTCTGAAAAAAGTGATGGATGGCTGTGGTGGTAAAATGAGTATATGTGAAAGTTATGTTTTTATAACAGTCTCACACTGTGAAAATTTGTGAGCAGTGCAGGTCTGTCTGCCTGACATCCAGTTCACTTGACATTGAAATCAAGTTGCATTTCTGCCATTTTGAACTTTCCGCTTTTGATTTCAGACATTTTTTTCTGTTCCTCTCTTATCAGGGATATAATTTCTTGTAATAATTTTAATCAATCAAATTATGATTTGAAAAATTTATAATTTTTCAACCCTGTTATGTATGAGAGGCATTTTTCAGCTGAAAGGCCAGGTTCCAAAGTCAGCAACATTTAGTCCCTGATGGAGACTCTGAGGTATGAACACAGTGAGAAGATCACAGGATGACAATTTCTCCTTTTTCTCCACAAGCTGGAAAGTGTCCTCTTCCTTCATTGACATGGAGCAAAAAAAGATGACTTGTGAACTCCTAAGCTAGTAATAAAAATGTTATATTTGTGCCACAATTACCTTCTTTAATGGCTTGAAAGGTTCACAGTATGAACTGAAAACCTAAGGTTTAGGGAATACAAAAAGTAACCCATAATTTAATTAGCACTACTAAAGGAATAGTTTGAATCAAGTGCTATTATTTATTAATTGTTCAGACCCTTTTCTCCAAGATGATTTATGAGGGGATGTTTGCACACTAAGCTACTTACAATTATTTACCCTTTTATACAGTTGGGTAATTTTTATAGTATCACTTCAGGTTAAGTCCCTTGCCCAACAGCACTACAGCAGGAGCAGGATTCAATCCCTTGTATTTTAAGTTGAAAATGAAAACTCTAACCACTATGCCACCTACTGGCTTACATTTATATATGATGTTGAAAGCTGGGAAGTGGAGGTCCCAGTAAAGGATGCACTTCACATCATGGTTTTCTGGAAATGAGAAGTGATATTGATTCTCTGTCCAAACATAAAAAACTTATAAGCACCAAACCACAGTCATCCTACCCAGCAGAGGCCATCCAGTGGAAATTAGACTGACGAGCAGCCCTGGATTGTTTCAGTACATGACAGCAATGCATTGACCATGACTAAGAGCTCATCTCTAATGCAAACATCTCCACTTGTGCTCCACAGCCAATCCTTGCTGTATCCATTCTCAAAACTATAACATATTTAGCACAAGGCCATGTCTCGTACTGTGGTTGTAGTCTGACCCTTGGTTGGAAAGAAACAGTTAGACTTACTGTACAACAAAAATTACTATACCCATTCCCTTCTCATGTCATATGTTACCACCAGTCAAGCACATTAAAAAACCTAGTACAATAATCCCTTGGTATCCAATTCTAATTTGTTCCTGAAAACAGATAATGAATTTTTTGGATACTGACCACCTATTTCCCCTTATTTTAAATGAGGGAAAATAAATAAATAATGCACTCGAAAACACCTATATAACTATCAACCCACGACTTCAGTATGATAAACACTGTAAACACCAGTAACCTAACTAGAAAACATTTAACACTGTCATTAATTTGAATGTTTATCCTGCGTGGAACAGTATGCACAGTACAGGACATTTCACGTGTTAGTCCCATCTCCTCAGTCACTGCACTCTACACAGGAGAGGAGAGAAAGCATATGCAGGCTACTTTACCCGTTTATACTGCTGAATATTTTCTATTGGCACAATTTAGGGTAAATACCTTCTTTACGCTGGCTATAGCAGTAGATGGAATTTGAACCTGAGACTTATGAGTGCAAAGGTAATAGCTCTAACCACTGTACTTGGTACCTTAAAACAGTAACTGCTGTTATCAGTGTGATCAATGTGTCTGTGTGCATAGTTTGTACAGGAAGCTATTGATAAGATTATAAAGTGGAGGAATGAAAACTATCTATGAACCAACAGAAGCTTGGCTTCTTGCACTGAATGTTAAGGTGAAGTTCAGCTTTGCAGAAATGTGCAGAAATATACATGTCACTTTAACCAAGACTTATCATTTAAAATCTATCTGAATTTTTGTCTAAGACATGTTTCCTGCCATCTTAGTAATATTGCCAAAAATCAGGGCAATTCAGTTCAAGATATAGAAAAATGATTTGGTTAATGCTGACTTAACTAATGCAATAAGTTATGAGAGTACAAACACCACTTGTTCCAAGACACAACCCGTGCAGAATGCTGCAGTAAGGATTCTAACAAGAAACACAAAGTATGGCCATATTTCATCTTACAAAGTACTTCTTAGCTTCAAGTGAAGCTTGCAACTGATTGAGATCTTACTGCTCCGAAGAGTTTATCTCCCTGCTGAACTTATTAGTATGTATACGGAGGAACTCTGTCTTCAATCACAGGATGCAGGATTTCCTTTAATATATAAAATAAATAAATCAACCTGGCAGCAAAGCCTTCCGTCACTGGGCCCCTGAACTTTAAAAGAATCAAATAGAGTGTTAGAGAGGCACCCTCAAGCAACATATTTGAATGTAGACAAAAGGCCCACCACTTTTCTTCAGCATCCTCAGATGCAAGCAGGTACCCCTGCAATCTTTCTTTGTGTAATGCTCTCAGTGATGCTCTTGTTTGATTCTCACATAAATAAAGATGAAGGTGGTGGGCTCAGCTAAGGAATGTGTTCTGTCTCCTCTGTTTGTGGTTATCGTGAACAGGACGTTAAGGGGCATTTGGAGGTTTGGAACATATCCTGGAAGCAGGTTTCATGTCTGGTGTTTGAGGAGGTTGTAGTTCTGTTGGTGTCATCAGAATGTAATCTTCAGCAGCACTAGAGAGGTTCACAGTTGAGTGTGACTCATCTGAAGGTCAGAACCTCGAAATGTGAGGTGATGGATCTTTTCTGGGCAAAGATAATTTGTTCTCTCCATTCCAGGGAAGTCAATGAGGTAGGTCAGGAGAGATCACAAGACTGACAAGTGGTTCAGAGCAGTAGCTGTACTGTTGGGACCTTATTCAGGTGTACATGGTCATGGTGCAGAAGAGGCAGCTGAGTCTTCAAACAATTACATTCACATTTATTAATTTATCACTTTTTGTTACATAGACGTACAATCAGAGCAAACAAAAGTGCATCAGCAATAGACAAAGTGCTTTAGACACTGACACTGAATGATGAAAGCACAGCTTGTTTGTCTGATACCACTATATTGTGGGTTCATATCCCTCCAATAGCAATACTAATGCTAACCCTGGGGATACTTGGGTAGGCAGCCAGCTGGCCTTAGACCTCTTTGGGTTTTTTCTCTTGTACCAGTTGTAGAAACATTATTTCCACTCACATGTTGCCTTCTGGCCTTTTCCATATTTATTCTGCACTGGTGATCATTATCATTTTTCTTTTTATGAATAGAAATCTCTGTGAAATACCCTTACATTCGCTCAACAAAATAAAACTGAAACACATCACTTTTGCTTGAGAAATACACAAATAATTTTGAGACCTTGTTTTCAGAACCAAAATCAAAACACAAAAGACCCTGCAACAATAATTGTTTGTTCTGTTGAGGCAGCAGGTTGAACAGACATCAGGAAACTTTTCCTACTGGTGGTCAAAATCAACAAGTTAACATTTTTTCATAGTTTATGTGGCTGGTTCCTTCAAATTGACTTAAAAAGGTCAAGTTTATGAGGATTTTACAGTAAGCTACTTCCAAAGATTTGCCCATTTTTACTGTACAATTACCCTGTAACAAAGCAGGATAATTACTAATAACAGGAGAAGAGATTCAAACCCAGGACCTTCAAATTTCAAGGTGGTGGTTGCTATCCCTATGCTGCCTGCTGCTGCACAGATAATACACTTGAAAGAACAGTCCATCTAAACTTATTGGGTAAACATTAATCTGTAAGAGTAGGTAAACATACAACAGTCCCTCAGTACCCATACTCTCTACAGGATATCTGTATTTTCACTATAATAGCTCTTGAAAATTAATACTTGTGTATTGGTATCCAAATGGAAACTTTTGTTATTATGAATTTTTATCTGACTCTTATTCATAATTTTAAAAATGAGAATCAATGAAATAAATATCTACAAATAAATACTGCACAGTTGTGTACAGTGTACTATAATAAAATAATATTCTATGTTATTTTGATACCCCGGGAGTCTGCGAGAGCAGGGGTGGAAGATGACTCACAGGCAGATAACATGGCCACGGACTTTGGAATGGACATGATGACGAGAGGGGACGGTAGCATAGAGGCAGCTGGGAGAATAGGAGTAGGAAAGGATCTGCAGGTGTGTAGTTGTGGGTGGAGTAAGGTGACCACGGTTAGAGGGCTAAGGATTCATCAAGGAAGGAAATGATGCTTGGATGGAGGAGTGCAGGGGACCCGCGTTGAACAATACTGGTTACAGAATTGTTCAGGTCAGTCGGCTGAATTCCATCGGCAGGCAGCGTGCCACAGCCCGCAGGATATCAATACCTCTGGCACAAGGGAGGCAGAGCCAAGTAGGGGGGCGCAGGGAGAGGAAAGGGAAGGAAAGGAAGGTAGGGCAAGGGCGGAGGGTACTGGTGCTAAGATAGAGAAATGAGTGGGGCACAGAGCAATGTTTAAGTGGCCAGAGACGGTAGATAAAGTAGCATGGAGGAGTGTAAATGATGACTTGCTAGGTATATTCGAGGGGTTAAAAGGAACGGCAGAATGTAGGTTAAATAAAGTAGGTGCAATTGTTTATGAGTATGGAATGGCAAGGTTTGGCGCTCTAAGGGTGAAGGACAAAAGGCAGGTTATAACAAAGTCAAGACGGCAGGTAGAAATAGATAAACTTGTTCAGGAGAGAAGGATACTTAGGAAGCAGTGGAAGCGAGGGGGAGAGGAAGAAAGAGAAGGCATTGAGGTGTTGCAGGAAGAGGTGAAGGTAAGGCTGGCAAGGTTGAGGAGAGCAGAAGCGTTGAGGAGAAAAAAGAGAGGAGAGAGCTAGAGTAGCATTCTTTAGGGATCCATTTAAATTTGTTAAGACGCTGCTGAATGAGGAGAAATCAGGAACGTTGAAGATGGGAAGGAGGGAGTTGGAGGAACATCTTCGGGATGCGTATTCGAGTGCAGAAAGGGTGGAAGTGTTAGAATTGCCAGCAGACATGCCACCAGTGGGGGACATAGAGCGGCAGATGGATGTTAATCCTCCTAGGTGGAGCAAAGTACAGGATACGGTGCAGCGGGCAAGAGCAAGGGCAGCGCCAGTTCCCAATGGGGTGTCGTATCGTGTATACAAAAACTCACTGGGAGTATTGAGGTTTTTATGGAAGCTAATGGTTATAGTGTGGAAGAAAGGGGTAATTCCAAAACAGTGGTGGAGAGCAGGGGGGGTGTTGATCCCGAAGGAGAAGAACGTTGTGGGCATTGAGCAGTTCCGCGCTATTAGTTTGCTCAAGAGGTTTGGCAAGATTTTCTTCAGTGTGGTCGTGCAAAGGTTATCGGTATATTTAAAGGAGAATAGGCTTATCAATACCTCGGTGCAAAAAGCAGGAGTGTCAGGGTTTGCAGGCTGTGTAGAGCATTAGCAACATGATTTGGCATCAGGTTCAGGCAGCAAGGACGGGGAGGAGGAGTCTCCATGTTGTGTTTTTAGACTTAGCTAATGCCTTTGGTAGTGTTCCTCATGCCTTACTGTGGAAGGCATTTGAGTATTTTCAGGTGCCAGGAAAGGTGGTACAGCTGGTTAGAGTGTATTTTGAAGACATTCAGGTATGCTTTAACACAGCAGAGTACACTATATCATGGCAGCGGTTGGAGGTAGGGGTTATGGCAGGGTGTACAGTTTCGCCGCTAGTTTTTACAATGGCTATGGAGGTCATAATTAGGGCATCTGAGTGGGTAGTAAGTGGGGAAAGGTTGCGGGATGGTACCCGGCTTCCACCGATTAGAGCGTACATGGATGACATGACGACGATTACAACTACCAGCTTAGACACTCGGCGGCTCCTAGAGAAGCTGGGTGATAATATTAGGTGGGCAAGGCTTAAGGTGAAGCCGAGTAAGAGTAGGAGACTTTCTATTAGGAAGGGGAAAGTAGTAATTGAGAGATTTATGATGGAAGGAGAACTGATACCATCAGTTCTGGAGAAGCTGGTGAAGAGCTTAGGGAGATGGTATAGTGCTGCGTTAAATGATAGGGACCAGGTCGGGCAGGTGAGGGCGATGATAGTGAAGGCGCTAGATACAACTGATAAGTCCGTTTTGCCAGGCAAATTAAAATTGTGGTGTTTGCAGTTCAGTTTGTGGCCACGTGTAAGGTGGCCGTTCACAATATATGACATCCCGATTACGGAAGTGGAGCAGCTCGAGAGGGTAGTAAATAGATCAATTTGGAAGTGGCTAGGAGTACCAGGCTGTTTAACCAGCATAGCGTGGTTTGGTAGAGGGATATTGGAGTTACCATTAACTGGTTTGATGGAGGAGTTTAAATGCACGAAGGCAAGTCAGGAGATGTTGATAGTAGGGTCGAGGGATGCGTTGGTGCAGGTAGTAGCACCAAGCACGGGGGCAGGAAGAAAGTGGAAGCCGCGAGAGGCGGTTCACATGGCAAGGAGAGCGTTAGAGCATAGAGACGTAATAGGGCGAGTGCAGAGGGGGAGGGCGGGGTTAGGATCAGGTGACCAATGGAAGGCGTTTAGTAGGGCCACGTCGCCAGAAAGAAGGCAGATGATTGTTGGCTTCCTGCGGGAACAGGAAAAGGAGACTTGGCGTGTGAAGGCAGTGTCGCAAGTGAAGCAAGGACAATGGCTGAGGTGGAGTGGAATAGAGAAGCGCATGATCACCTGGCGAGAGCTGTGGGCGATGCAGGCAAGCCATCTGAAGTTCTTGTTGGGGGCCACCTACAATGTACTTCCGACGCCGCAGTATCTTGGACAGTGGGCAGGTGAGGATTCGAGTTGTAAGTTGTGCGCAGGGAACGGGATGCTGAAACACGTTTTGTCATCTTGTGAGGTTGGTTTAGTGCAAGGGCGGTACACATGGAGACATAATCAGGTGCTGCGTTCTTTGGCGGTGGTGATTGAGAGGAAGCGGCTAGAAGTTAACTCTATGCCGGCTGTGGGTAGGATTAAGAAAATTGCGTTTGTCCGCGAGGGCCAGGGGAAGTGCAAAAGGCAGCGAAGGGTTGAAGTAGGTAGTTGGTTAGGTGCGAGGGATTGGAAGCTAGAGGTAGACATGGGGAGGAAATTGCAGGTACCGCGCTGTGTTGCGGTGACTGCATTAAGACCGGATATGGTGT
>UFQX01001440.1:0-40900 GCA_900497675.1 Arapaima gigas | reverse complement strand
CTTGTTGTTTATGCTCCCACTCCACCACCCTAGACAGGAGCCAGTAGTGGGGGCGTAACAGTAGCCCATTCTGATGAATAAGCAGCTATCATCTATCCTTTTGCCAAAACGCATCACACCATGATACGTGCAGGAAAGTAATGGAAGAAGTTGCAGCAGCACTAGTCTGCTGGGCCAGTTTTGCCAAATGACCTCGCAGAGTTTAGCATTTTCAGAGCCTGACTGGTTATGCATGACAGCATCAGAGGGCTATGAGAACATAAAAATAGAGCCTATTAGGAGGATTGCTGCAGTTAGCCTTAGCTGCCTTTCAAATCCACTTTCTTCCTTGTATCTCTAAAAGCCGTTGCTCAGAGATGTTACCCACAAAATAAAGTGCCCGCAGTGGACCGTAGTTCTGAATGACCCCAAAAGCATAGTAAGAATAAGTGTAAATGTTGTATCTTATATCTCTAGGCACTTTTCATGCTTTAGCAAGAGCAGTAACCTCAGACACTTGAGTAGAAGTTCTCAGAAGTTGACTGAAGGGAAATACCGCGAAGAAGACTGGGCAGCCATCACCCATTTTCCTGCTTTGCACTATGTACCACGCTCACACGTTCCTAATGTTGGTACCTCTCCTGATGTTGCGGCTTCCCACTGGGCTCCCATGCCAGATCCAGTTCTCAGCTCGTACATTTAACAATTGTGATGCGATACCAGCAAGGTTATTATGCTTAGAGGATGTTACTGAAGATATTGCAGATCGGCAACTTACAAAAAAAAACATCCAGGATTCTATATACACTTAAACTAGTAAGCCCTTATGCTTATATGTTATGCACTCCTGGCAACATGGATTGTTGGTCTCAGCGCTGGTCTTGTCTGGCCTCAGTGGTAATGGAACCACTAGCACAGATTATTGACCCCCACAACATACTCAAGCCTTCCGCAGCAATATACTTGAGGCCGACTGAAGGCAATAAAGAGAAATTGCAGTGCAGAAACAAACATTTTTCCAGGAACTGCAGTTCCAACAAGAATCAGAGACAGGACTGGGGTAATTTTAACCACAGCCAGGGATTAAAATGAAACCATAACTGGAACTGGGCATTAACGTAAAACCAGACCTTACGCTGCAGCTTAACCCAGAAGCACTCTGCGAGTCACCCTCAATTTACGACCCGCAGAGAGTCGATGGCGTGAGAGTCGGTGCTCCTCGCATGAGCAGTGCAAGAAGTGGACAGGCTCTGGGGAATTTTTAGCATAAGGTTCCCCTTCCTTTTGTTATATTTGCTGCTATCCCATTTTTCCAGCTTGGATAAGGTTCTTACCACATTTCTTTCCTCTTGGTGATAAATCTGAGTCATGGCACCAAGAAATGGAAACCATGGGATGAGCAGGCTTCTGCCAGGGCTTTATTCAACAACTGCAACTGCACAAATGAGTGCATTTGTGTCCCTCAGGTGCTGCAGTCACCTCATTGGGTGCTTGACAAGAGTAAATGCTTTTATATCAAGCTGAAATCATGGGATGATCATGGTATAGATGTTATACAGTATTTTAGTAGTATGTGGGACTCACACTGAAGATATGTTCAAGCGGGTTTAAATATAGCCCTTCATAGCATAGCATCAATCCCACATCACAGAAAGGTACTATTATTGCTTTTGTATATTATTGTTTTTTTTGTCCAAGCAGCCTGACTGATGATGTTCATCTCATGCAATATCTTGCTTCTGAAAATATCTGTTCCCCATAATCTGAGTAGCCTGGCACCACTAGCATTTAGTGTCACCAGTTCACTTTGGACTTGCTCATAGTTAGAGACCTCACATTATCAGCGAACCATCCTGTATTAGTGCTGCACAGCAAGAAGGAGAGGACCTGCCCATTGATGGATTTAACTCTAGAACACGATGCTTACATGAAAGAAGAGGCTGAAAAACCCAGTAAGTACGAAGAATTAGAAATTGGTTTCAGCAGAAGGTTGACTGTCAAGTGTGGCACCAGTAGTGGTGGGAGTGTTAGGAACACTCAAGAAAGGCTTCAGTGACAACATGGAGGTGCTCCCAGGCCAAACACAAGTAACAGAAGTTCAGAAGATAACACATACCCTGCACAAAGTGGTGGATGGATTTTTTTGGTCTCTTTTGAGACCTGAATTAATTTAGAGCCACTTGAAATGTCTGACTGAGAGCAGATATCAATAGTGGATGCATCAATACTACTACTACTATTAGTAATAATAATAATGATGATGATGACGACCATTATCAGTGAACCATCTTGTGTTAGTGCTGCACGGTAAGAAGAAGACCTGCCTATTGATGGATATAACTGTACCACATGATGCTAACCATCATCATCATCATCATCATCACATTTCTTTCATTCCTAACCATGTGCTCATCTCAGAACTCAAAGCAGTATCTTACCCCCCCCCGTGACATCCCTGTTACCCTGCTTCAAACCACATGCCTCCAGGAGGACCGTGTAGCTGCTGTCCATGTCTGCTGAACTCGAAAGTGCAGCATATGTCTCAGCTGTCTTTCCCTCTGTGTTCTAATTTGAAAGCATCCTCACGCTAGTGACCACTGTGCTGTAATAGCGGAAGTCGGCAGTTAAATTATTTTCTGAAAAATCTGTGAAACAATGTATACCAGATATATTTCAGGAATTTTTGCCTGTTTACCAGATTTTCTCCTTAATTATGAAGTGTCTCCATCCGTGCAGCTGGAGCACAGACTCCTAACAAACATACAGTTGTGTTCTGTGAGCAGATGAGGCTCTGAGCCTTGGTTGCCGTCGCAGCCGTTGTTCTACCTGTACGACTCCAAGTCGCAGCCAGCGAACGATGCTGCCCAGATCGGCGCTACGATCTTCGGTTTAGCTTCCAGTCTGCACACGGGGATTCCATCTTAACTGGCCGAAGGAGCGATGACAACAAACTTAAACACGTAAAGAAATTCCGTTTAGTCCCACCTCAAATTTTGTCTAATTCCAGCCTTTTTCCCAAGTAGTTTCTACCTTTGCTGCCATGTGGTGATGCCTTCCCTGGGATACACATTCAAAAGCGACTTTGACTGCAGCTCAGTGTGTATGGAATTTGCATGTTCTCCCTGTGATCAACTGGGTTTGTGCTGCTCTCCTCCCACAGTCCAAAGACACGTGTTTCAACTAAACTGGTGACTGCAAGCAGCACCTTGTGTGTGTATTACGTTGCTCTGCTTTATGAATGGATGGATGATTATAGGGAGTTTAGAGCAGTGTTTCTAGCTTTGAAAACCACCTTTGCATATAGTGGTCAGCTAAATACTAAATATTGGTTGTTGCATGTCGCTTTGGAGGAGAGCATCTGCTGAAAGAATACAGCACTGTGCAAAAGTCTTAGGCACCTGTGGGAAAAATGCTATAAAGCGAGGATGGTTCCAAAAATAATGCATTCAAACTTATTGTCCAGTATAATTTCCATTCCTCAATATCTACATGGCAGCATTGTGATTATGATGTTGAAAGAACAGGATCGTTTCTGTGAAGAATTTACATCCACATTGTCCATAATGTTGGCATATATTTCTAACTACTACACAATGTTTATGTACAGTACTGTGCAAAAGTCTTAGGCACCTGTGGGAAAAATGCTATAAAGCGAGGATGGTTCCAGAAATAATGCCATGAATACTTATTAATCAATAAACCTTCTAAAAAGTGCAGCAGACAAAAAAAAACCTCAATCGAATCAATATTTGGTGGGACCACCCTTTGCCTTTAAAACACCATCAGTTCTCTTATGCAAACCTTCATGCAGTTTAAGGTAGAGGTTGGTAGGTTCTTCTAAACATTTTGAAGAACTGGCCACAGTTCTTCTGCAGACTTTGACTGTCTCTGCATGTCCTCCCAGACTGACTTGATCATGTTGAGATCAGGGCTCTGTGGGGACCAGACCATCAGTTGCTGAAGATAGTTGTGTATGACTGAGATTGGGTGTTTGAGGTCATTCTCAGGCTGCAGAATGAATTTGGGACCAACCAGAAACCTCCCTGGTGGTAGATAAGACTCTACCTGTACTTCTCAACACACACTGAAGTTGCATGCCTACGACTTTTGCACAATACTGTATGTAACGCACATGTACTCAGGTGCCAATTTTTCACTGAGATTAGCTCTGCGGCAGACAGCAAACACGCGTCATATCCACACAGAGAAGTGGACCCATTCATTTCTAATTTTATACACAGTATTTGTACCTCTATTGTGACACGGAGCAAGAAAAGCACCGCTCCTGCTGCCTGTGAAAACCAGACATAAGGGATCCCTTTCATTCTGATTTATCTGAATAGAACAAATGAAGTGAATAAAATATTGAATGTTGCTCGGTTTGGACTCCGAAACCATGGAGTCTAATGAGCACCTCGCCAAGCTGCGTATCTGGAGAGACGAATTTAACCCGACACTCATTAATACTCTGTCCAAAAGCGATTTTAACTCAAATGTTGTGCATCTATCCTTGTGTTTTTTTCATAGTACTCTGTTTGTCCGTGTTTTCTTCTCAGCGTTACCACGTGCTGCATCATATAAAATTTAGTGTTATGTTCTTTCCTCAGTCCTTACATGCATTCATTGCCATATTTGTGTATGAAGACCTGCAAATGTCTCGGGTTCCATCCGTGAAATTGAACGGTGAGCTCAAAATTTAAAAAAAAAAAAAAGCCGAACAACACAGCTACAGAGAAATCCCATGTTTAATTTCAGGGGATTTTTTTTCCCAAGGAGAAAGAAATGGTCAGCACTTAACTGAGAGGGCGAGGAAATTTTATTTTATTTTATATCTTTTTTTTTTTGCTCTCTATCTTAGAATAGCAAACTGCACCATTTCCTCACACAACTGGGCCTCATTGAAAAATCGCTAGAACTGCGTTTGGAAACATAAACCCTGTTTCCTACAACGGGCTGATTCAGCAGGACGGTCTTCTTGCCCATTATGTGGTCATTTCATTTCTACATATGCACTTTGTGAGATCTCAACAATAAATCAACACGCAGCATAACCACATATAAACTCCGGTACAGTACATCTCCCCTCCCCGGTTAGGGGTTCAGTGTCGTCATTCAACCCAACGACAGAAACAGAGTTAAAGATGGAATAAATGCAGGTATGTGGACTGTAGTGTGGACTGGCATAGAAGACCCAGTAAAGAGCCTCAGATGCAGTGCGGGGGGCTCATCGTATATCGCGTTTTTCTTTGTGAGCCGCAGAAAGTAAACGGAGCCCCTTTGGCGTCAGCGGAGTATGTTTCACACATCACAGCTGCCACGCTATACATTCTGAGTTACCATCTAACATAAACACTCACAAGTCAAGAATCGTTTATTGTCAAACACCCTCATGCAGCAGATACAGAGGGGACTTGTTTATCTTTCATGAAAGTGTGTGTATATCTAACTATATTTATATTATCTTTTATTTACCCATTCTCTACCATTTCTTTCCCCCCTGTTCTATGCACTGTGGACCCAAGAATGTTCATTTCATAAAAAAAAAAAAACCCAGGGTTTGAACCAGTCACCTATATATAGGAAAGATAATAGTGTATACGTATGACAGACAATAGAATGTATAGATAAATAAAAATAAACAAAACACACACACACACACAATGGATATCAGTGGTTATAGTCAGTGGTGGTGGAGGTGACTGGGCCTGAGATGATGGAATTCAGCAGCCTGACAGCCTGTGGGAGGAAGCTTGGCGGTTTTGGCTCTCAGGCTGCCAGATGGCAGCAAGGAGAAAAGATAGTGGAGAGGGTGAGAGAGGTCTGCGTTGCTACTGTGGGCTCTCCTGACACACTGCTTGATGTAGGTGGTCTGGATGGTGGGCAGTGAAGTCCAGGTGATGGACTGGACAGTCTCTAGTTGCTGCAGAGCACGTTGTACATCATACATTATAGCTAGGACTAGGTAAAGTGGTTAAAACAATGTCCAGGTTCAACCAGTCAAAACCATTCATTGATGCCAATTTATTACCTAAACTGAAACAGCATATTCATTTGCATTTATTTATTTAGCTGCTGTTTTTTTCCCTTTTACAGTGTTCAGCTACTTACACTGATTTACACATTAACACAGCAAGGCATTTTTTACTTCATTAACTATATGGTAAGAACCTTGCTGAAGGGCACGACAGAAGGTGGTGGGATTTGAAACTGCGACCTCTGAGTGCTACTACAGTCCTCCGCCGGCTACCAAAATGACGGTTTTATTCCCTCGCGCAGGAAATTCACATAACTTTAGCACACTACCAGGGCAGTTACAGCAGCTGGCTGGGATGCATTACGAATTATAAAATGATCAATATGAGATCCATTAAGTCTCTGAAATTGCAGAAAATGTGTTTAGTATATAATTTATAATTCAATGAATAAACAAGTAAACTATTGTGATTTGCAGGTTCCAGCACTTGTTTGAACGGCGCAATGACCTCATTGTGCAGCAGCACAGCAAACGGACAAAGGAACCCATTTCAGCAGAAGCACGATGGCTGTCTTTGCTAAACAAAAGAGCAACTGCCTCTTTGTGCCTGCCAAAGATTTCTGATTTCATGCCTGAGAACATATAACTTGCAATTTTTATTTGCAGCTATGTGCTGCATTTCGTTTATAATCCTATTTTAGGGTTATGCCTGTCTCTATATTTGAAACTGTAATGCAGATGATATTGTGATGGGCGGAAGCGTAGTTTGTTCAGTATTCTGGCTCGTGATCAGAGGTGGGCGAGGTTAGGAAACGGTAGCTCTATTGATGAGGCGGATCAATCGGGAATGAATGTACGGCTCTGCGGCGAGTTACTGCGGTGCTAGGCGCCCTGAGAAAAGGCCTCGTGGGACCCTGTCTACTGCCGTGTCACTCCTAGCGATGACTGACTAGTGCAGGGGCATAAGTTGGACATTTTTGTTTCTCACGTACAGCTGCGTTGGGACCATGCCAGCTGGGGAGACACTAGTTACACATGGCAAAGTGGGTGGTTTATGCAGTGATGAAATTACATCTGTCCAGGTTCATACCCTGGGTTTTGCTGGTGACAACATTGCCTGGATTTTCATATTCTGTTCAGAATTACAGTTTAGTTTTAGATTGATAGACTGACAGGAGGACAATTGATAGATAGATAGATAGATAGATAGATAGATAGATAGATAGATAGATAGATAGATAGATAGATAGATAGATAGATAGATGAGTTTTGGCCCAGAGCGCAGATTTAATGGTGAACTGAGACAACTACTGCGACGTGTGCATTCTGTCATTATCCAGAAGGGGGCAGTATTTCCCCAGTACAGCAAAAGACAACATCTGTGTAGTGGGAGCTTGTGTCTATAAACAGAAGCTCTGTAAACCACTGCTGTCATGACAGATTAAATATTAAAGACTAGGAGGACTCTGTGGACTTGGTGGCAAACAGCTGCCCTTTTGGTTACAACTTTCCTGGTGAAAAACGGCAGCCATGAATCACCCCTGTACAGGTGGCAGCTCGGCTGACATCTTGCTGTAAATCTATTTTAAGGCCGCCGATGAGCATTCCTCTGTGAGCGCCATAACGCTGTTTTAACTGATTTTAACATACACCGGAGTCGCGCGTTTTTCCCACACGCACCCTCACCAGACGTACTCCTCAGCAGGGCCGGGCGCTGTGAAGGTCAGACTATTGTCTCAGTTAGCCTCCCTTCACACGTAGCCCAAGTAATCGAAGCACCTGATGGAAATGTGAAGCCAGAGGAGGAGGGTGAAGTGATGAAGACCAGCACTGGCCAGCGGCTGACCATTTGCCAGACCGTGTGCTGCAGCAGCCCTGCAAGAAGCTCCATAAATCTCGGTCTAACCGAAGGGACACATAAACATTGCGTGAGTTTAATCCGTGCTGTTCTGTGTTGTTACAGTCTCAGCTTGGGCTGTTACTGTTTGAACCGTACCGGACGTGATTATTTTCAAACTGTGACGTCACTCATCTCCCTTACTGCGGCACAGGATCCCCAAACGGGCTTCATTTGTTGGTGTTTGAGCAGATTTGTGCTGTTCTAAAGTCATTGTAGCTCTTTTTCTTTTCACGATTTTACTAGTAACAATAAATTCTTGTAATAAGTCATCTGATATCAACCAGCCCCTTCTACACTGGAGCCTCAGCCCCTAGATGGAAGGATTGTTTCATGTCTACAGTAGCCTTGCTCATCTCCCTCTGAAGGTGGCCTCACACCTTCTCCTCAGCAGTGTGGACTGCTTATTCCTGCCAAGGTCCTGTATTCCTCCCTCCTGTCATTGTAATGAAGTGTTTGGCAGCTGGAGCACTAGGAAAACAAAGCCACGACACCACTGTCACGCCAGCGGACAGCTGCGATTGTAGCTGACAGGCAGAGAGCCCTTTTAACATTATCCAGTGTGAAAATTGGGGATGCGTAGACAAGGCTGTGTTGTGCTGTTAAAAGTAAAAAAAAAAGAAGAAAAAACAACAAATGCCAGTATGTGTATGATACCAAAGTGCTTGTTTTTGTCGAGGGCGCTCATTTACTACAAAATTCGTTGTCTTCGTCGAGACTAATATATGATTCTAATGATCTCATTTGCATTTCACAGGGTGATCTTTCAGGCCTCCTATTCAAATTATTTTAAGTGTGATGTTTCTACTTCAAGACATACGACAAGCAGAGAAACACTGTGGGTGGGAGTGGTTCAGCCTGCCAGCGGGTGTGGCTAAGAAAGGCAATGGGTGCGTTTCAGTCTTCTAATGGGTGTGGTCAAGACAGGCAGCGGGAGTGGTTCAGCCTGCTGGTGGGTGTGGCTAAGAAATACAGTGGGTGTGGTTCAGCCCTCTAGTGGGTGTGGTTCAGTCTAGCAGTGGGTTTGGTTAAGGAAAATTGTGGATGTAGTTAAATCTTCGTCTGCTAATTTTTGTTTTCTGTTTTTTTTTTTTTTTGCTTTGCATATTTAAAGGGTTATCTGCATTTAAATATTTGCACACAGATGATACCTGTGTGGAGTTCCTAGAAGCAAAACGATGTTGAAAAAATATCTGATTTGTTTTGCTTAAGATCATTTAAAAAAAAATGCAGTGCTGATGAAAAGATCTGACTGTCTGTCTGACACGCAGAAGCGATGCTGTCAGCTGCAGTGCAGAGGACCGAGGAAGCCGACGTTTTGCTGGAGGTTGCTGTGGCAAAGAAGGGAGCTGTCCCTCTGGACCCAGCTGTGGGGATAAAGGGATTACAGACAAAAGGGGAGAAGAGTGCATGTCAACACCACTTAGGCATCCTGTTGAACTGTTTAAAAGATTGTGTTTAATGGGGTGGTCCGAACAATTAATCAAGAGGCACGTTAGAATCCCAAATGGAAGGGACAAGATTTATGCAAATGAGGTTATTAGTATGCGGGTTTGCATTCGGTCCTTGAATTAAGAACTTATTAATGGCCCTGCCACTCAGGCTGGCCTGTAGTTTCATTAATAGAAATTAGGAAATGATAATAACTTGAAAGCCATATTTATTTTCCATAGAGATAAAACTTTATTTTTCTGGAAAAAGCAGATTGCCAGCAGCAGAGACACACAGACACAATTTAAGATTGTTAATTTCCCCCCCAAAGACATTGCTGAAGCAACAGTCTCTTCAATATTAACTTGATCAATAAGAATTCTTAAATAGCATCGATGGGCCTGAATTAATTTGTTTTACTTTTAAACTAGGTTACATTACATAAACTTGAAATCGAAAGACAGAAGACTTTGTGGATGTTCTTAAAAATGGATCCAGTGACGCCACTGCTGTTTTCATTCCCGTTTTATGATGTGTTTTCTGATATTGTTAATTGCTCTTAGGTTTTGGCCAGGTGCTACCACGTTCCAAAATGCAGTATTTCCTCGGTATCCAAACTCTATGTCCAAATCTTCACTATAATGCTGAAAATTAATACCTGTCCTGA
Organism: Arapaima gigas; assembly: GCA_900497675.1. NCBI lineage: Eukaryota > Metazoa > Chordata > Actinopteri > Osteoglossiformes > Osteoglossidae > Arapaima > Arapaima gigas. The sequence goes on along the minus strand of UFQX01001440.1, from coordinate 30,952 downwards.
TGGAAATGTTCCTTATAATGAATTTTTTTCCAAAGCTTTTTCATACTAAAAAAATCAAGACATGAACAAAAATCAAAATAAATGAAAAAAATCTACAAATATATTGTGTGCAGCACTGAACATTGTACTTTAATAAAATAATGCTGTACGTATTGTAATAAACTCTGTTATATACTGTTACAAATTTATCTGAAGCCAGACGCACACATGCAAAGGTGTTATCAGCTGTTTCCACCTGTTTTGCTTTGTTTGAAGGTGCTGTGTCACCACTTTACTGTGCATTTTGTTTTTCAAACAAATCTATTTATTTAAATGCCAGTTGTTGCATTCCACATGCCCCTGACAAACATTTCTGCTGATGGGAGGGGCTCTTGTCTGTTTGCTCAAGAGGTGTGAGTCCTCTGTCTCAGCTCCCCGCTTGTATTGCTACTATGTGAGACCAGATCCCAGAAATTTCTCACACCCCCGAAGCAAAATTCACCATAGGAGTTAATGCAAGAGAGTGGGGTTCCAAGGTTACTGTGATGGATTCAGAGGAGGTTCCAGGAGCCCTGATTTTGCCAAGCACCTAGTCACCTGGTACAGTGAGCGGGAGAAGATGCTGCATGTTGTGCATTGGAAAGATGGTGTCACTTTGAGCCCAGAAGATGGACTGTGAAAAGCCATGCTATACAAAGGGAAAAGCATAACAATGGCCTCACAGAGAGGAGAAAACCACACAGATCAGAGAGCTAACATTTATTTATCTATTCTGCCTCAAACTCTGTCTTTTTATGTTGTGTATGTGTTTTTGTTTGTCTGTGAAGTGTGTTGTGCACCAGGTCCAGGAGAAATAACACTTTGCTCTCCTTGTAAGTCTGTACAAAAGCGGACGGACAATAAATTCACCTGGAACCTTGCTCAGCTCAAACCTTTACTTGTGGAATGAACCTGCTTCCTTCAGGGTTCATCTTTAACCTTTGGTAGCTTGCAACAACTGTTGGGCCACAATTTGTGCCAAAATTGTTTATCTAAGTATTAAACAAGTGAAATAAAGAGGAACAGATACTACATACAATATTTACAAAAGGCCTCTATACTTTAAACCTGCAGCTATCAAAGACCATTGGCAGGCATCTACGTCAACCGTCTTCGAAACAGCAAATGAACTCTTTACACAAACTCCCTTTTGCATTTGGGAAGCACCAAAATGCTTTACACAAAAGGTTTATCACCATAATGCAGATGAGAATTGAACAAGCATGTATTACATTACAATGAAATGAGTCACAAATCAAAATAATTTAGCTGATGCCTTTTACATTTTTATTCAATTTACACTTATGGTGAAATGCAATGATTAATCTAGATCTAGTAGTTATAAACCCCCTTGACTTTTCCTATTCAAGCTACAACTGAGCACGTGCACCATAGAAACAGGCAGTGTATAAAGCCGCCTAAAACAATACTGGGGTCTTCTGCTAGTAGAAGTAAACAGTGACCACGGGTAAGTACCATAAATCACGGTCAGTCAAGGAAAATATACATACCAGAGGCAAAAGTTTCTGTGTTGAGTGTTTGTATATGATATGGAAATGTATTCAACTAAGTGGGTGCGAACTGTTAAGTTAGCTTAACAGTTTGGCATAAATGAGTATGTTTCCTGTAGATCTACCATGTCACACTTTTAAATGTCAATATTGGTCAACATTCTTGGCTGTGAAAATGTGTTATTTCTCATACAAAAGCCATACAAGGAGTGACGAAGGCAAGGCGTGTGCAACCAAACTCATGAAAAGAGGGATACTGCAGATCTTTATATTTCCCAAAATTTCTGGCCATGGAATAAGGCATATTTGTTTTATTGCTGTGATTGTCTTACCATTCAGCTGATGCTGTTTTACAGTGTTACCCTTTTAAACACCTCGATATTATACTGGGGAAGTCTTGACTTAAAAACTTTTCCCAAGGGCACTACAATAAGGCCAATCCCAGGACTTGGACCTTAAACATTCAAGATGCAAGTCAGTGTTGCTTCACTTTCTATTACTTCATAGTAATTTTCCTGTTTTATATGCTCTAGACTTTAAAAAAATCATTATTAACTACTAGTATTACATTAATACTATATACAGGATGATATGGTGAGACCAGAGCCTCCTGTTTCTTGCAATAATCTCCAGTACCTCCTGGGGTTCCCCAAGTGTTTTCAGGCCAACTGAGAGATATAACTGAGTGATGCCCCAGGGTTTACTTCCAGTGGGATGACCCTGGTACAACTCCCAAGGAAGACGGCCAAGTGGTGTCCCTACAACATGCCAGATTCATCTCAACTGGCTCCTCTCAATCTGGAGGACCAGTGGCTCTACTCTGAGGCTTCCTGGTTCACCAAGCTTCTCGCCCTGATTCAATCTTCCATAAACATACAATAGACACTCTTATAGGACAACCTGATTGTGGGCTTTCTGTAACAGGCTTTGGACATCTGTTGATTATGATCACATGTCTGAACCCATCGTGAAGAAGTCCCATGTTTTATATGGTTCCTATCAGAGAGGAGAGGAGAGGCTGGAACTGTGGTGAATAGGTACAGAGTTCTGTTTTCAAGTAAATACTGCAAGTGATGAATCATAGACTTGGGATGAAGAGAAAACACAGAGAGCAAGAATTTAGAGATGGTGGGACTAAGACAAGTACCACAGGAGCTAGACAAAGACAGGACTGGAGGGTTGGGAAGAAAATGCTGTCCCCAACAGGTGGATAGGCGTATTGTTTTGTTTTGTCGGGTTTTTCTGTGCTTTCACTCCCTTTGCCCCATTCTTGATGACGGCAGTCAAGATCACGTCTCCGGACTGGAGCTGACCTTCATTTCGGGTCTGCCCCCCATAGGGGGCACGACACTTCCATTCGTACAGCTGCGACCTCAAGAGTACAGCGTTCAAGTACTTCTCCCTTTAACTTTGTCAAAAATGTTTATAAATTCCTTGCTTTCCCTGTATACAATCTGGTACTGTAGGATGCAACTGGTCTGGTTTAAAATGGTACAAAAATCTGCTACCAGCATCCTCTTGACAGGCCTGTTCTAGAATGTGCCAAAACTTTCCAGAATGTGCCACTGTTCCATTTAAAAATCTGTAAATGTTCTTCGCCATTTCCTGCCAGCTTCATAAGGAAAAGAACAATGTAAAAATATCCACAAATTTCTCGTTTAACTATTTAAGTGTGGAACCTTTGCTCAGAAGTCTCATGAAGAGATGCAGTTCACGTGACCGATGCAAGATATGGAGTCTCAAAGCACTGTTAGGTTTTTATGGTTGTTTATCCAGTTATTGCCAAGTGAGATTTTGACACCAAAGACAAGTTGTGAGATGTATGCTGTTGGACTTGAACCTGATTTTCCCGAATAAGTGTGCAGTATATTAACTGTGGCCAGTGTTGGAAAACACAGACAGTAGGTGTAACGTTGCATGTTTAATAGATCTGGATTCAGGTCCCAGAAGAGGTCTTGCTAATGCGTCATAGATAAACAGCAATAATACAGGCACGAGTAAAAAAAAAAACATATTGATCTTAGACCCGACACACTTCATTTTCTTCACTTCTGTCTTCTTTTAGCCAGCAGGTGTGATCACTTCCTATTCACAACGCTGCCTTTCTGCTTGTTTCCCTTGCTGTCATAAACAGGCAGGGGTTTAAGTTCACTGGCAGCAGCTGCTGACTTGAGAGGTCCTCATGCGATCTGCAAGGCCACAGCGTCTTCATTTTTCACTTACTTAACACTGACAGAGAATTATGGAAAAACATGAAAAAGAAAGTAAGCCGTATTAATTGTGAATAAATGGTCTTCTGAGAGAGTTTGTAATTTTAATTAATTTTAATAACATTCATTTTAATTTTTTTAATGACAGCAGTAACAATCTTCTAAATAAGCTGTCCAGTTGGAACCCTATTGGTTTCTTTCCTAAAAAGCACAGTCTAACCAGTACAGTATCATATCAAATTAGGCAAGTGAGGCACAACATTGTGAGGAAGACCAGCTGAAGAAAATGACAACGTCAAGTTCAAGGATGCTGCACTGGGAAATAAAGATTTGTATGTGGCACCCCATCCAGGGTGTATCCTCGTAGTCTAGCACCAAATGATTCTGGGATGGGCTCTGAAACGCCACTGATCCTGACCAGGATAAGCAGTTAGTGAAAATGAGTAAGTGAGAGACTGAGATTTGTAGATGTCATATTTTATTGAAATGCTAGTTTGGTGCCACATGAACTGTATATCTTACACCCCATTAAGCATCAAAATATGTGCTTGGTTTATATGAGCAGATGAGCTGTATGCTTTGGGCTTTTGTGAACATGGGGCTGTTTCAGTCTCAGTTCAGATGCCATTATAATGATGTCAGTGTGAACAAAAGCAGAGAGATTTACTTTTCTAGCAGATGTTTGCTCTCATGGTAAACAATCTCAGTTTGCTGGAATTCCACATGTGTTAGGCCTTTTCATTGGTTTGATCTCAGTCATCCCAGCTGTGGCCCACATGGCACCCTTTGGCTCAACTCCCACAGAGCCTCTAAACCTGAAGCAACCTGTGCCCTGCAAAGTGTCAGCAGGTGGAATCTCTCAGCAGTCCAGGAAGCTCTGCTGGCTCAGGCCAGTGTGCTGTGGCATTGTACAAACCGGCCATGACAGCGAGCACGGCAGGAAGTCACATCATGGAGAAATATCAACCAAGTCTTCTGAGGAAGGACATTCATCAAAGGTGTATTAACTTGTGGCCCCTCGGAGCTGCCAGAGAAGGATAGACTGGGATCCTCAAACCGTACGCGTTAGAAAACATGGGAAAGGAGAGATTGTCGTGGACTTCCATTAACTGAAACCTGTGACAGGGAAAGATTCATCTTTAACACACCACCTTTCTGTGTTATACTGTGACATCTTTGAACAATGGCACTCAATGGCACAGTTTAGACAGCGTAAAGGGTAAATGCATGTGAGAGTTGAAGTTCCACTGAATGGACAAAGGTACAGTAGTATATGCCTTACACTTTTGCGTCCTACACATAGAGTGGGAATATAAGCAACTCCTTGGTTCTTTTGATATAAAGACAGGACTGGCTACCATGTGACATGTTCCCCTTGCTATTGGCCACCTGTTCTGGCCAAAGCATGATGGACTGTGAGACAATTGCTGACAACTACTCTCATCCTCACAAGGCAGGAGTAATGTCAGCTAGCACTGCAGTGTTCAAGCAGCGGCAGAAATCCTGACAGCCAGATCCGCTGGGTGCCACAAAGGCCTGCTAACAGGGAGATATCTGAGTTCCTTCAATGAAAACGTAATGTTGTTGCTTATTTTGAATTCTGCTTTCATGGAACCCAACCACAGTTGCGGGGGTCACACGCACAACACTCCCCTCTGGCTGTACTGTAAACATACCTCTTATTCCCGGCGTGTATGATAAAGGCAGGGTGATGGTTTCTACAAAAGAAAAAACCCGCTCCATTGTGTGACTGATGTGAGGCTGAAATTAATGGATAAAAAGAAATAACAAGCTGTCCCACGCAGCTGTAACACCAGCTGTTAATCCTCTTTCAGCAGGACTACTCAAATGACCATTGTGCATGTCGTAAGTTCATGTCTGTACTGGTTTGGTCAACATGAAACTCCACTGGGTTAATGGCTGCCATGCTTCCCTTGCTTATGAAAGGACAATTCTCCAACTGTATGGACCTAGATGGACTTAGACTACGGCCCCACTGATCATCATGAACAGGCAGATGTTTGCCTCAGTGCAGCTGAGATTGTAGACTAGCAACTACCTTTGGTTAGCAGCTAGTATTGGTTAAAAGCCAGGCTGGGTGCTAAACACAGGGTGTCTGCCTTGTAGCCCTATTGCTATGCTCTACAGAACTCTGACAAAAGACCTGGTGGGTTACACGAGTTTGAGCCGAAGATCCTGAAAATAATCTATCTGGCTTTCATTTGCATAAGAACAAAACATAGGGTTCGTAACAGGTCTAACATTCAGAAATAAATATGCAAATGCTTTTAATATCTTTAGCAAATTTGCTTTTACTGCTGTTCTGTAATATTTTGGTTAGGCTGCAGTTTTTGGTGATGCATGTTTAATGAAGTATGCCATCCATGTCATCAGGAGAGATTAAAAGTCGCTTTGTTTTCTTATGCACTGTTTGCATTCAGAGGGATCAGCCTGTCTCATAATCACCTGGGTCAAAGGCGTCTTTCAGAAATGAAATCTTACACAACCATTACGGATGACTATCCAGTTCATAAAGAGTTTCTTGGTGTCCACTGTAAACCTTTAATCTGTTTTAATGCATAAATTAAGGTTACAGGTATCTGCATGGGAGAAGCAGGTACCATAGTGCTTATCTTAGTCTACAAGTGATACATTTGAAGCTCACATGTGCTATAGCACCTATGAAGAATATTTATCCCGAATTGCTGCAATATAAATAACCTGCTGTAATAAACCGGTAGATCGATGAAAAGTGGATCATCTACCATTATAAGCAGCTTTGGTCAAAGGTGTCAGTTAAGTGAAGGCTATTAGTAATATATTTGCTTTGTTTGGCTCTGACCTGGCTCGCCATTTGACTGCTACTTTGCATGCTGGGGGGGTCTCCCTCCAAGTGCAAGGGGAAATGTCACAGCAGAGAGCACAGAGCTATCTGACAATGCCGAAGGTGTGCAGAAGTGGCCACAACCTCTAACCTCTAGCTTTCCGACAAGGGAGAAGATAATGCAAACTTGTGACCTCTGACATGACCTGCAAACCTCTATCTTCTCTAATGAAGCTCAGCTTTAGGTTTTCAAATAGTGAAGGGTGGTGGATGATTAAAATATGGCGTGATGTGGCATTTACAGTTGGGGTTTCACAAATGAAAGGTGCCATCCAATATGATTTAAATCAAAAGGGGAACATTACAAAACTACTGTAAAAAGGAAAGTTACATGAATTTACAGCAGCTTGTATGTAATGTTAGTTTGCAGTGTTCCAGTCCATGGAACAGGATTGGACCCCATGGGACTAATCGCTATGAATCTAAACTGATACGGTGACATGCTTCTCTGGCCTGATGTCACTTTTGTGGTTCCCTTTGGAATTGATGGATATGCCCTCTGGCCCTCTGCTCCTGCTGATTAAAATTCCTGTATCTAAACCTCAGGTAAGGTGAACAATCCAGGGTCAGTAACCCAATGATTCTCCACTTAATGGGATGCACACCTGGTGGGTTCAATACTTAGGTGAGGCAGATGAGTTGATGGGCCATAGGGTTATGGTTCACTGGGGAGGCAAGCTGAACACACAAATCTGTTGAGCTGAGTGGCTTGGCCAGTTTAAGGTGCAGGTGTGTGATAAGTGGCAGGTGATGCTCAGGTGACTGCCAGGCTTGGCAAGGCTACATATTTGTGCACAGGGTTTTGTGATCTATTGACAGAGTGTGACATGACACAATATCTTACAACTTGGAGTGAACCAGCGTTGACACAGTCAGTTTGTCCAGTACCATCGTTTTGGTCAGTAGACATTACACAAGTAGCTGCTTATAAAATTGATAGGAAATACAAGGTGATTGTGATGGATAGTGTGATATAAGTTTATGGAACAGTCAGCAGATCAGGGGTGAATTTTGGGACAACTCTTGAAATGGGAATTGGCAGTTTTGACTTGCAGTGCTAACTGGTTTTATCATAGTAGATCCAAACCTGAGCTCTGACCAGCTTTCTATTCTGGGTCCTTTGTAGGTGGGACCTTCATGGGGAAAGTTGTAGGAGCACAGTGTTCTTGTTGAGTGGCCAGGTCATGAGATGCAGAACCTTTAACAATCTTTTAGACTGTAACCAGAGAGCTGAATTTGATAACGGGAAGCTACAGGAAACCCGGGGAGAGGAGACTTAGAAACACTTTGACTTGTCAAATACAAGTTACACAGCAGCATTCTGGATCAGCTGGAGAAGCCTGATGGCAGAGGCTGGAAGTACAGACCAGAGGGAGCTGCAGAAATGTAAGTAGGATATTACCATGGTTTAGTCCAGGAGCTGTGTAGCGTTATAAGACGTGCGGACCAGAGGATTCATCTGTAGGATAACAAACTAGTTACATTTTCAAGTTTAATTCATTTTGTAAGGTCAGCCAATGCAATAATCAATAAATACTCAGGCTTTTGACGTGATGGTTAAAGTCCCAGCCAAGAACTTTCCTGTAACACCCTTGAGAAAAGTGCTTACCCTGAGTTGCCTCAGTAAAATCCCCAACTATACACTAAAAAAACCCCCTTGGATAAAAGTGTCGACTACGACCAAAATGAAGCTTTCACTCTCCTTCCCGGCATGTTCCTCTCTTGATACAACACTGCAAAAAAATTAGTTTTCAATTGTTCAATAATTCTGCTGGTTCATCCTGTATTTCCTTTCACAACGTATGTTCATATCCTGTCCAGAGGGTATGTCAGCCGAACTGTGATATATCATACGTAAGTGCATTATGGTATATATTACACAGAGCCGCTGCCTTTGGCTCCACCCCGGATCTCTGTGTGGGAGTAAATTACAGGGTGTCCATTGGCAAAGTGCTCAGATACACCCACCTCATACTCCCCTGCTGCTGGTGTGGAATGAGGCAACAGACCAAACTAGATGGAGCCATGCATCCGGGTCTATACTCAGAAATTACATTAGCTGTGGGGAGCACATTTCAGCAAGAGTGGGGGAGGAGGAGGAGAGGCGAAGAGCAGCAGCATTCAGTGGCAGTGTTAACTGCAGCGACAGCATGGATGTGAGAACCCTGGAATTAACTATAATCTGCTGACTGCAGAGAAATGTCTAGTAAGAAGTACCCAGTGAAATACCTTCTTATCATTCTCTTAATTCTTTAGTTCTTTTTTTATCCAGCTAGTTGTTAGATCACGGAACTTTTTATTACAGTATAGAGTTTTGCTGCGGAAATACTTTTGTCCTGTGCCTGGCTTTACCACTCCAGTTATCTCTAAATCCATCCATCCCTCACTTTTTTTATTTGGCATTTACTTAGTGAGCAAACCCCGGTCAGGATGCAAGTCCACTGCAGTGTATTGATACTCACACATTCATTCACACGCAGGAATTGGAAGCCATTGGCTAACCTGAAAGCACCTGAAGAAAACTGCCCCAAATATCAGGAGAACATGCAAGGACACACAAACACAGGACTGGATTTTGAACTCTGAGTCTTGGAGCTGTGAGGCAAAGGAATTTGCACTTTTTATAAAATTTTGCATATATGTTCATACTGTCAAACTGACGATGTAAGCAGCAGAAAATTCATGGTCACCACAATAAGGTCCGCAAAGACGTCATGCTGAGCACTTCCAGTTGCCTGTACAACAAATAGCTTGATAATGTTAAATCACTTACGCTGTTTTCAGGTTCAGTCTCACATGTACACGTTTAATTTAGCTTCAAGTTTAACTGGTTTTAACCAAAGTAAACCAAATTAAAAATTAAACATCTGCCTCAATTCTAGGTTGGCTCTCGTTCTCAACTTTCTTTTCTCTTTCTCCAGGTTGTCATACTCTGTTAACCATATCTTCCGTTTCCCCTTCAGATCCCAGCACCCACGCCGCTTCAGGAGTGGGGGACACAGGGACCTTCTTAGACACGTGTTCTGTTATCTGCTTCTTTTTCAGTCTGCAGGTTTCACCGAGGGAGACGGGTACTACTCATTTGTTTCAACTCGGAGCCCTGCAGGCATCTGGTTAACCGGTGGAGTCACCTGAGCAACAAAGAGAACTCCGACCAACTGACTGACCCAAACAAAAACAGGCCTCTGTGTGCTTCTTGACCTTGTTCAGCACAGAAGGGTGATGCGTCGCGGTGGGATTCATGCTCAGATCCCAGCCTGGATTTACTGATTCACATCTAGGGCATCCCTGCCTGCTGAAAAGACTCGCTATAAAAGCAAATTATTAATTTCAAACCAAGATTAATCCAAGTAGCAACCTAATTTTCTCAAGTAGTTTCATTTTTGTAATGCTAGATTAGAATGGTTAGAGAAAAAAAATTGCACCAGGTTGCATAATTGTAAAGGAATTGGTGGCTGTAGAATCGCCAGCAGTACTTTTGGGTAAAATATGTCTCGTCCCATAACTATGTATCATATCAAAATTGTCCTTGTTTAAATAACCAGCAGTAAAGTTCAACTGGTTAAAAATCAAAGTGACTTTGGATAAAGCTGCCGGTGTGGTTATTAAATAGTAATGCTGGAAAACTCAGGAATGAATATGTTGAATATGATCAGTGGTTGATATGATAATAAAGTTATTAACAGTAAGATGGTTAACTGATCGTACAAAGGCAAGACAAGACAAGGTGTTCATTACTTGCTTTCCAGGTCTGCTCTTTAAGATTATCTCAGATTCCAAGTTTGCACTTAAAGAATCCCGTGAAAACAGTTTTCACATGCTTAATAACGTTTTTTATATAGCTGGTCCGTAAGAGTGAGTGCTGTGGGGAAACAGCCAAAATGATGAAAAAGCCCAGCTAGCAATAGAAATTCCAGCTATAATGATGAATTATTTTACAACCTGAGCTAATTGTCTCCAAAACTTTAGTTAACAGCCAATATGAGCTGGCCTCGGGCATTCTCTCAGTAATGAAGAATAATGAGCGAAGGAATTACTCTTGGCAGTTTTTTTTTTTTTTTTTTTTTCCGGGAGATTTGTGGCGAAGGGAGAGCGGAGGCCAAGCGCAGGCCGTGTTCAGTAAATAATGCACCATCTTCAGAGAGCCACTTAGTGGAGTGGAATTATGGATGTTCTGTTTGTTTTGTCAGGGAGAAGGCCTCAATGGCATTCGATGAGGGTGGATACAAATTCGCTTGGATCAGAAAATCTAGCTTCCTTGCAGGTGGTGCCAATGCATGCAAATGAGCTTTTATCATTTGCATTTTTTATGTAGGCCTTTTTTTCCATTGTCGCGTCTGTCTGCTGGGTGGAGTTTCCATCTTGGGTGGGCTGTTCCTGAACTGTGGACACAAACCTTGGGCCTCCACCATGCCTCTGTGTTCTGGCTCTGTCTCCACTCTTCCCATTCCTCTCCAAATTATGCCAGTGAGGTCAATGATGCTGATGATATCATGGCACCAATAGTATTTCCACCTTTAAGCCACGACCCCACTCTCTCACTTTCTCTTTGCACTGTGCCTCTGCCCATTAACACGATCCTACCTGGAGGCCATATCTCTACCACTGTCCTTTCCTCCATTCACCATCTGTGCCCCCACCCATAGTGCCTCAGCCCGAAAAAAATCTAAAAACCCACATCTTGCGCAGGATTGAACTTGATCCCAGGGCCATTAAATGCGAGAGACTCGCGGTCTGATTCTTAAATAGGATCATTACGCCGCTTTATGGCTCTGCGTATCTTGGGCAATTTTTTAGGCGGCCTGTTTATAGAATTTTATGTTTATGTGAGCATATTTGTTTCTTTATGGCATTTATGACATAGCATTGGGTGTCTTTAGCATTCTCTTACAGTGTTATATCTTTAATAACCCTATTTGGATGCACCGTCCGCAGAATGGCGTACATACCGATGTAGCGCGTTTGTGCTGATAACCTCATTTTGAAATATGCGCAAACTGTTCTTGCTTCCACTAACTTGTAAGCTGCTCGGGGGAAAAAAGCATCGGCTAAACACGCAAATGTAAATTTACTCAGAGGCCTCGTCCTGATCTGACAGCCAGCGGTTGTGTTTCAGAACAACTGAAGCTGCTCAAGTGAACACAAGAGCCACACTTGGATGGCGGTGTCTGTTTGCGGCGCTTTCACAGGACAGTCTGCTGATCGGTCTCGGCCAGGAAAGCGCTGACGGAAAAGCTCTTTTGCCTACTTTTGCTCTACAGAGGAAACGTGTTGGCTCCGTGTTACTTTCAAAAATGTAAGGGCCATAAATGATTCTTCCATCTTCCTCGGCTCTTAATGAAAAACACCCAGTGATGAATCCTTCACTGCAAGCTCAGCCTAAACGTGTGACATTAATTATTATTTAATCTAAAATGATTTACAGTCTTAATTATTTCAGCTGCATTTAAAGAACCTTTCTGAAGGGTAACGCTGGTACTTTTTCTGTCTTCGTTGCTGTGCCATCTACTGCCCCTGCCACACCATGACCTTCCTTCATGGAGTTACATCAGAGCGCTGCTAGCGGTTATTCAGAAGTCATGCAACTGTACCTTATATCGCAGTTTAATGTTTAAAGTTTGCAGAAATGAAAGGGTACCATAGGTTAGGATGTCACTATAGGATGGTTAATGAGCAGTGTGTACAGCTGTCATCCATTTGTTTTTTTGTTTTTCCTCATGTGAAAACAACCTTTCATAGTTTTGGTAGGGGGGGATCATTGTTTATGTTTTACAAAGTTTCAGACCACAGTTAACAGGCATTTATGTCCCTGTTGTGTACATGTGTGGGAGTCTCTTTGGATGGCGACTGTTTCGTGAGTCTACAAATGAGCAGAAACTTGCACAACATAACAGGAGAATTTCCACCAGAAGAGCAACACAGCGCAACAGGGCACCATGTGTTTGGTGTGAAAAGAGTGACCTTGAAAAGTAGTAAACACTTAAGTTCTGATATTGATCTTTATAGGTGCAGATGTACATCCTTAAAGCATCATGCCATATTTCCAGTCTCAAAGACTCCTTTTGGAATTGTGCTGAGAACATGCGGATTACAGAGGCAGGATGTTCTTATGATGTTTCCTGAGAGAAAACAGGCTCCCTTTTCAACATAAAATGACATATGAACACCACAGGCAAACCAGACAATAGGCGTTCCACCCCCCCCATGCTGGGTTTCTGTCACGGTTCAATTCAAAATGTTATGTTGATACCCAGCATCCATTAGTCCAGTGGAATATACCGGAGATGGGGTGTATTTTCATCATTGTTACTGGTGTGATTAATAAGCTCTTGACATGATAAAGTAGGAGAACTTTTCATCATCGACGGGTAATTTTACTTACAGATTAATTAGCTGTGTCATATTAATCCATCTAATGTTAGTTAATATCCTTTACAACATCTACTTTGGTCTGGGCTGTGGCTGCTATCACAATGGTTATGAAGTAGATAATTTATGGTGAGTGTAGGCATCATTAAATAACACTCCTGCTTCATCCTTTTTGATGGATGGACTCGTTGAAAAAGTGTTTTCAAAGGAATCTTGTAGAAGATCAAATCAGACTGATTGTGATCATCTGAGAAAAGTCCCTGCCATTTTTTTAGGTTGGAGCGATCTGCAGATTTGTTTGTTCTCATGAAGTTTCCCCATCGTTGCCCTCCACTGCAGCTTGTTCATATACTGTTGCCGGACTTGTTCCCACGACAAAGCGTGTTGAGGATCAGTCTGAGTGAGAGGCTGCTGTGGCAGAGCCAGGGGTGACCCACCGCTATTGCTGCGCTCACTGCCAAGCGCCGCCACTCAGGGGTTTCATTACAGCTGATGGTTTGTTGTCCGTGTTTTCAGTGTTGCCCCTGTGCCTGAAAGTCTTGATAATGAAATACCCGATTCCAGACATGCTTGGCTCGCCTTTGGTGTTGGGCACCCTCTCGTCGACACGCAAAGGCATCCGCACAGAATCAATGTTATAGGCACGAAGTAGAAGGTAGGGTAATACCATCAAGATGCTTTTTGCCAATGGTCAAGTGAAAAGCTTTTCAAAACAGACTTTCTGAGCTATTTCATTGCTATAAATAGTCTGTAAATTACTTTTTCAGCACCTTGGGATGTAAACTGTTTATTTACCTTTATGTTTTTGCACTTGGCAGATAATTTTCTTCAATCCAATAAAAAGCACAAAGTTAACACTTTTCATAGTATCTTGTGTTATGTTAATGTACAGAAGATGGTGGCGTGCTAGGATGCAGCAGCCCCTCCGAAACGTCTCTTGTTTTTGTATTTTTTTCCACTGTTTTCTTTTCTCTCTGCTTTGGCATTTTTCTTATCTATTCTGGGTGTTGTCATTGAACCGGCAGTGCCGAATAGTATAGAGATATGTACAGAATGTGGTGGCACACTAAGATCCAGAATCCTCTCCGACATGTCTTTGCTTTTGCTTTTTTCTGTCGTTTACATTCCACGTGTCCCCGGCAAACTTTTCTGCTGATGGGAGGAACTCCTGGCTGTTCGATCAAGAGGCAGGAGTCCTCTGTCTCAGCTCCCTGCTTGCACTACGTCGATGCAAACTCAGATCACGCATCCCGGAACTCACATCCCCTGGCAGCGACATCCACCAAAGGAGGTAACACCAGAGAGTGGGGTTTCCAACTCACTGTGGTGGATCCAGAGAAGCTTTCAGGAGCCTTGATTTTGGCCAAACACCTAGTAACATAGTAGAGTGTGTGGGAGAAGATCCTACTTTTTGTGCACTGGAAAGGTGGAGTCAAATGGATTCCTGAAGAAGGAGTGTGAAAAATCATTGTGTACAAAGGGAAATGCATATCAACGGCCTCACAGCAAAGAGAGAACTCGAGAAGATCAGAGAGCTACTGTTTATTTCTCTATCCTACCTAACTGTCTGTGTGTTTTTATGCTGTGTATGTGTTTGTGTTTGTCTATTAAGTGTGTTGTGCACCAGGTCCAGGTGAAATGACATTCTGTTCTCCTTGTACATTTGTACAAGTCCACAATGACATATTCACCTTGAACCTTGAGGGACCTTAGGAGAGACGCCTTCGATGCACACAGGAGATTAATGAATCACAGTTTTTTTTTTATATGGCCACTGTTTTATAGCACCCGTATTTTTGTAATTACTTACTGAAGTAAAATACAACTAAGAAAATAAGTTGATAAAAAGAAGCAGATGGAAAGGGACTCATTTACAGAGGTTTCAGGATGGAAATGGGTCTGAAAGAGCTGAATTTAGACTCTGCTGGAAGGCTGAATGGGATTCAGTTGATGTGAATGAAAGAGAGAGTTCATTCCACCACAAGAGGGTCAGGATTGAGAACCTATAGGTTTAGGATTTTGGTTCCCTTGTGAGTAGTATAGTGGAGGAGCACAGAGTTCTTTCTGGAGTACAAGGGGTGAGGAGGCCCTGTAAGGTATTACAGTGCAGATCTGGTCTTGTAGCCAATAAGCAGAGGTTAGAGCTAGGGCTAATCCTTTCGTACCCTAACCCTAATGGAAATTCTCAAGACGACTTTGGCAGATCAAACCTCATATTATTTTGTGTTTAAATTTCAATGTTAAGTTCTGAACACTCTATACAGTGCGGTGCAACACTGGAAAAGTTAACAGCACAGATGGGGAAGGCAGTCGGTTTGATCCCCATCTTGCTCCTCTCCTCTAATCCCTTTTGGTTTTCCTCCTACGCTGGTGTTTAGTCGTGTTTTTTGACCGTTCCGGGTTGTGCTAATTGTCGTATGTATCTCTGTACTATTTGCATTTCGATTTGTGTGGATATGTGCTATCTCTGCACCGGTAAAGCTCACCCTCACTCACGTCTGTTTGTTCTCACTACTGTTTGCTACCACAGACTTGAATTTGGCACTCAAGTACTTCTCACCCTGAGTTATGTTTCTGTGTTGTCAAGTTCCCTGAACTCCGAAAAAGGTTGTTTACTATTTTGAAAATTTGAAATTCTGATTCCGACTACACTGGCGTCACACATTTTGCAACAGGCTTCACGGTGATTTTAAGGGTAATGATGTACAGTTTGGTGATATATTGTGTGTTATTACTATTTACCTTTCCACCTCTGTACTTTTTGATGTGACCAGGGCAGCCCCAGGTAACTCATCTAGTTGAAAACTAAATTGAACTAAACTCCACTGAACTGAATCAGGTTGCCTAGAAATCTCAGAAGCAGTGCAAACTACAAGAACATTTCTTTCACACAGAATGCCTTCTTTTTCATCTATAAATATGACATGTTCAATGTAGGCAATGTTTTCCACATTGTAGTGTCCTAAGAATATTCTCGCTTTCAACCCAGGAAGTTGTCCTGTTAGCCAGTGGCAGTGCTGTACTTCCCTCAGATATCCACCTCCTAAACAAAACAAAAAAAAAAACAAAACACACGATAAACACATTAAAAGGAAACTGCAGCCTGTAGGCTTCCAGAGTTGAGTGCTGGCACTTTGTTAAAAATACCACAGCTTCCCTCCGTTTGGCTGGAAAAGCCCACTGACAGGTTTTTTTCCTTTTTTGTTCTGACTTGGACTCTAGAAGGCGTTTGTATTTGGATGCTGAAGTAAGAAGAAGACAGACGAATGTAGTGGAGACCTTCAGGGATCCTTTGCAGTGCTGGATGGAGCCCCGTGGATAGAGGATACGAAGATGGGGGGGGGCAGCTCAGCTGAAAAGGACAGTCATCCTCGTGTGGTAGAATGAGAGCAGTTGTAGCATTTGAGGGACCCAAGAAGAGGAGGTCTCAAGCTTTATTTATAAATATCCAACTGTGCATAAGGTTACAGTCCTAATCTGTGTGTTCCCTCTCCACCGCTACAATAACACAGAATTAAATACATGATGTAAAAATGATGTAAAAGTAAGGTTTTTTAGGTAGAATAGTGGTTAGAACTGCAGTATAGGAGCAGCAGGTATTGTAATGTTTACAGCTGAGTGTTTTGGACCCAGAGGGGTCAGGTTTGAGTTCCATCTCCTGCTGTAGTACCCTTGAGCAACACACTTACCCTGAATTCCTCCAGTACAAATCACCCAGCTGTAGAAATAAGGGAATCATTGTGAATACCGTTGTAAGTTGCTTTGGTGTCACAGTGTCAAGACAGTTGGTTAAAATGATTAAATGTAAAGGTGAAATTGTTCCAGGAAATCTCTAGAAGAATGGCTCAGAGAGGTTATAAGGACTCACAGGAGCACTGGCACTCACCAGCAGCCACACTGTGAAGAGGTCATGGCTGTTTGTGTTTTTTATTTGCATTTATCTCATGTTTGCCGGGGGATGTGATAAGAAGCAGCTATTTTTGGTGGGAACAAACTGGTCCTGTTCCACTGTGGGCTGGATCCTGGCTTAGAGAAGCTGTCACTTTTGGCTGGACAGGGGCACAAGCATCAGCCACAGTTACGCACGGACACTGTCAACTTGGACTTGATCCATTTCTGGTTGCCAGCCTGCAATGCCTGCAAATTAAAGTCTCATCCGGTTCACATTCGGTTCCCCTGTTCACCAGAGGTTTCTGTTACCATGTAGGAGGCTAATGGGCTTGGCCCTGTTCCTTGCAAACTTTCTTGAATTTAATCTTCTTCTTTGACTGGGGTCAAACATACATCTCCTTGAATTCTCACCCAGATCTTCAATGGTTTTTTAGATGAAATAATACATCACGGTCGAAATCCCTCTTAAAGATCTATCGAATGAAGCAAAGAGTTCTTAAATAAAACCTGTGTTTTGGTAACAAAAAAAAGGCTATGGAATTATAAAGAGTTCTTTTAATGATTCCACTTGAGTTAAACTTCTTGTAGGATGTATGAAGTCCAGAACAGATGTGTGAAAACATATGCAGTGAATATCAAAGGTCTGCACGACCGTATTAAAATTTCAGCTTTTGAGGGTGCAAAGACTGAAATCACGGTAAATCATGGTAAACCCGTTTTGGTCACATCCTCTTTATTTAAAAAAAATGTTAATTTTTGAGTGCCTCTTTATATATACATTTCTATTTGTATTGTCTTTATATTTACACGTCCAGCTTACTGAATAATTTAGCCCCCTAGGAGTCTTCTGCAAAGAACAGTAGGCAGAAAATTAGAAAATCCAGGTATGCCAAACTGATCTCAGGTGCAAACCTGTAAGCCACCTCGGGTGAAAAAAGTGTCAGCTAAATCCTGCATTGATTTATAAGAATTCACCTAATAAATGGTTGTTGAGAAACAAATTAGACTTGTAAGGCAGCGGAGGACTTCGGCTGTGAAAGGTGCTTCAGACATTTGTGAAACATTTATGTGTCACGTTGAAAGAGAATAAGCAGACGTGCGCAGGCACAAATGCGATGAACTCCGTTTATTGAATGGGGCGTTCCGAATTCGTGGTCACAAGGCAGGCGAGGTTCGGGTCCAGTAAGCAACTCAGTGCAGGCAGACACACAGCAAAGGGTGAGACTAAATCGGTGGTCAGGTACAGGCAAAGGTCGGTAACAAAACAAGACTGGAAGAGAACTGCTCGGTATGCACACATGAACCATGGGGCAATACTTCGCATTGGGCTGTTGGCAATCGCCGATCTAAATAGGCACCACCTAAGAGGAAGCAGGTGCAGGTGATCAGGAATCAGGAGGGGCGGAGTCCGGAGCCGGGGGCGTGACATTATGCTATCAAGGCAATGAAGTTTTTTTAAAATTAATTTATTTAAAGATTTATTATTAATTATCATATGTGAGCAAAGACATGTTTTTCCCCCTGCTGTGATTCCACAGTTGTGATCTCTCGCAACCTATTGTGAAATGTATTTTGGTCCACCCTGCGTGGCTTTGGAGACAAGGGTCTGCTAAAAGAATTATTGTAACTGTAAATGTAACTTTTTTGTTCTCATGACACCTCTTCTTCTTCATAGTTTAACACTAACTTTAGGAAGAAGTTTTTTTTTTGTTGTTTAAATATGATAAGGTGAGTTTATTAAGAGTTAGCAGGTCTTAAATATATTTGATCTGTTTCTTGGGGAGATGTTCCTGTTTTATTAAATTAAGTGTATGGATGAAAAGTGACATTTTGTGCTGGCATCCCACCCAGGGGCTGTTTTGTAGCCTAGCCCCCTATGATTCCGAGACATTTCTCATCCGTGCTTTGGATGTGTCTCTGCTTGTAAGGGGTTAGTTTCCAAAAAGAAGTCATAACAACATCTGCTTTGGATTTATAATGAAATCCTTTTTGCACAAATAACAACATCTTGTCAAACACACACACACACAAAAAAACTATGAAACACTGTATACTTCTTGGACCTCTGTCTTGCCATGTATGAAGTAAACGGAAAGAACTTGGTTAGAGACAATAAGGCACCGGTATCTCCATACAGTATTTGCCCATCACATCAATTCAGGTGCAGTGAAATATTGATAGCTTCCACTCCGGCATCACACGTCACAAACCCCTCCTAGAAAATGAAAATTAAATCTGTCTCTAGTCATGTTTAACAGCGTGCTGACACAGGAGACAGCCGACCTACCCATCCTTTAAAAAGAACGTTATGTATGTGTTTCTGCTACGAAAAAAGTCATATATCCCAGCTTGACTTACACCGTTTGTGCAAAGCAATATTATAAAACGATTCTAATAATTTTTTCATTAATCATCAGCTCCGTTATTAGATTGTTTAGGTCTATGAATTATTGCTCAACTGCTTTATATTTGGCACCGTGTTGTTATTTTAAAAGCTAAAACACGCTCTTCTAGGTTTTCATCAGTTGTCGCAAGGGACGGGTGCAAAGATGGCAAAAAAGATGGCCAAAAACTTCAGCAAAAATTGATGTCAGATTAGGTGAAACTGTAGAGATCTCAGCAGTGGCGTAATAATTTGCTGGATAGACAGACGGAAGAAACGGTGCCGCGCCGAGAAGCGTGGTATGTAATGCCTCACCATAAATCACAGAAGTGTTTCAGAATCCCGCTGATAGGACCTTGCTCTTTGACTTGTTCCAGGCCTAGTCTTTCATTTTAAAAGTTACTGTAATCTCTCAAAAAGAAAAAAAAATAAATCTTTATTTCTCTTGTCTATGGCTTATACTTCATTCACAGTCCATGTGTTTATCACCGCCAGTGACTTTTTTGTATTTCAATTTGGAAGAAGTATTGTTTCATGGAACAATGTAGAAATATATGTATTCAGTCCTGTGTTTCAGAAGATCTGGAACATCTTCCAATAGCACCTTTGTTCACCTAGGGCAAAGGTCTACGATCTCTCAAGAATTTCTCATTAATGGAGTTTTGTATTTGAGTCAAGTAGTAAGGGTGGCATTTTTTAAAATAATACTAGTTTTACCACCCTAGTTCAATTCCTTGGGCTGTCTGGACGGTGCAGCCCTGAGAGGGTAGTTAGGGTAAGACCACCTCTGGTGGTTCTGACTCATTCAGCCACTGTCAGGACAAATGTCTACCTATTACTTATTCTTGTGCTAGTGCTGAATTGTTAAATACAGCGTGCATATATATTAAATGCACAGTCCATATTTATCTCTTGTACTTGTTTAGTCTGTATATTACAAACATGCTGAAGTTTTTCACAGTTTTGAGCCAAAAAAGAAAATCTGTATTAACAATAGTGAAACAAGAGCTTCTTGGGCCAAAATAATCATTATGCTTTTTCATTCAGGGGAATGTATCTTTGGCATTTTTCTTTTCCCCTTTGGCTCAATGCAATTTCATTTGAGATATGAAATAAGTGAGTTTATGAGAAAAATGAGCCTCGTCTAGCAGGTAGTCTTTCATTCCATGTTGATCTTACGGACACAGTTCCCAATACGATAAGCCCCCGAGGAGTCATACTTTATGATGATATTATATCTGTAATTTGAGTTGTTCCATAACCTTTTATTCTTTTATGTTTCCAGCAACATTTACAGTCTCTGAATCATCTCCTTTCCAGTAATGCCGTTTTCTCTGATCAGCCATTACATTTATAATTCCTAGTCATGGGAATAGATTGTCATTGGAAATCCAGTAGCAATAATGAGACATGTTTTATCTCTGTCTGTCTGTCTGATTGTAAATTACATTTAAGTACATTACTTTTTATAAGAGTGCCTGTGCAGCAAATTATTTACTTATCTATTTAGCTGATGCTTTTTTTAGCTCACAGCATCGCTGCACAGTTTCGGATATGGTGGTGCAGTACAGATATCGAACTTACCTGCAAAAATTAAGTAACCATGATATTTAATCAAAAAAAATCACCTTTTCAGCAGTGAAATACACCCGGCCCTCGTGTAACAGGGTACGTTTGCTCTCTGAAGTCAGTCAAATTTCCATTATGAGTGGTTCCCAGACAAAAAAAAAAGTCACCAACAGTTAATTGAAAAAAAAAAAAAAACAAAAAAAATAATTTTCATGTTTGACAGTATCTTGAATAATTTTGTATAACAATAAGATGATAACACCATTACATTTCAAGCTTTTCTTGTGTTATAATGTTATTTCAGTCCTGCATTCATTCTCAAGAACTGCTTGTCTACTGCAAGGTTACTGAATGGTAAAATTTAGAACAACCTGACAGTCTACTTACATGGGTTCCCTCCTCCGCTGTCCATGCTGGAAAACATAAAGAATGCTGAAGTTAAGGATAACTGAACCTAAATGTGGGATTAGAAATAAAAACAAAAAATCCATGTGGCCAGATGTTTTAATGTACTGGGACATGATGCTGGGCCTGGGTGTGCTCTCACATTTCTTTTTCTCTCCAAAGAGTTCTTTGGGGATCCCAGCTCCCAAGCTTATTACTTATTGATTTCTGAGTCCTTGAGTTGAGCGCATCTTCTGATAATTTACTGTACGGTAACTCAGGCTTCCAGAAACGTGTTTGAGGCCAAACGTTATGTTTCTGTAAGAGGCGTCAGTCAGTCATCTTGTTGAAGCTTATAGTGCCCTAGAAAGAACTGATGGAAAACGACGAGCTATTGAGCAGTTTTTGGAACACTGGTGCTGAAAAGGCTGTAGAGCAAGATGTGTTCCACCAGTGAAGGCGGCAGGGGCCTTGCAGGGAAACTTTTGTATAGGAGCAATACCCTGTTTGGTAGTCAGTCAGAGGTGGGAGGCTATTAGAGGTATTACTGAGGCAATGGAGCAGACACCTAGACAGAGGGGTGGGCTGTAGGTTCAAGGCAGTGGTACCTGGAGGCAGCTGGAGCCTGATCAATCCTGGTCAGGTTGACTGGGTGAGGGTGTCTAATGCTGAAAGACCCAACCACCCCATAACCTCTGATAATGCATGCAGGCGGATTGCAAGATGAGTGATACCAATAAAAGAGTATAATAAAGAGCGCAAACAACAGGTAAGAAGACAAACTTTATCAGCAGAAAATCTGCTCTCGATGTTGATTGACTGCTTTGCCATGAAGTCTTTGTTTGTCGGTTGACCTATAATTTAACAAAACTAATCTCTTAAAACATGAGTGAACGTTGTTGCCATTGAAGAACTGTGAATTTCCCAGAAATCACTTTATTTTCTTGCATCTTGGATCTGTCACACTGTTTCAGAGTATTTCTTCACACTCTATACATTTATTCATGTTTCAGATACCTATTGTTTGTCTTCTTTGACTGATATGTTTCCCTCGTGGTTTAGAAGCGTATCGAAAATCGGCTCCTCTTTGCTTTGCTGTAAACGGCGATGCATTAGCAGGAGGTTTGACGGAGCTTTTCTACTGACACGTGTACACAGCTTTTTCATTTATTCTAAAAGGTGATTTAACAAAGCATTCACCCCACACTTAATGAAAAATACAGGAATAAATGACCCTATTAGTCATCTCAGTCATTAATGACACAAACCAGGGAATCACTGGACGCGCCGAAATAAATGTCAAGTATGGCCTCAAAGTCTAAATTATTTGTTCCCTTTCTTTCTGGAGCACACGTCGCGTAGCGCATTCATCCCCGAGATATCAGCGTCCCATTTACAAGAAATCGCACTAACAAATGGTTCCGTTTAATATCAATACTTTAATTTCCCTCCTTGAGTAAACTTTCCTAATATTTACGAAGGCTGCTTTTCGATTTGAGCTGAGTGGGATGACACCAGTTATTATGCATTCTTCTTCACAGTTATAGTTTGTCACGTACCGCATTCACTTCTCAGACTCCATTGCCTCTTGGTTGCTGCCTTCTTCTGCTGAGTGTGAATTCGTTTGCATTGTTTTCATTGATTTCTTTTGTCTCTACTGTCCTTTTTTCCTGCTTTTTTTTGCATTAACGTTTAAATCAGTACATTTGTTTCAAATGTCATATATATATATGCATTCTTTGTTTGCGTGTATGACGTGGACTGTACATAATAGTCATGAGAGAGCTGAATGAGCCCAAGCAGACAGCCACACAGTCCTATAAAGTAACTAATGGAAGAAATCTGTCTTCCTACGTTGTGTTATAACACCTAATATTAACTACTGAAGTAATCGTGCATTTTAATGGTACTGATACTTTTGCATAAATGGGCTCACGAATGCATAATATATATATATATATATATATATATTTTTTTTTTTACAATGAAAGTAGCATAGTGGCACAGTAAACCGCACTATTATGGGACAGAATTTGGATGGTGGAGGAGGATATGGGTTCAGTCTCCACTCTGTCTCTGCGGAGTTGGCGTGTCCTCTCTGTGTCTGCGTGGGTTTCCTTTCTGTGTTCTGGGTTTTGCCCACAGTTTTAAGAAATGCGATTCAGGGCTGTCTGTGACGAAATTCCATGGAGCTTGTGTGTTACATTGCTCTGGTGAGTAGAATAGTGAATGACTGTCGGCACAATAGTGCGATGTATTTAGGATTGTAAGCCACCTCGGGGGAAAAAAGTGTCAGCTAAAGCCTGCATTGATTTATAAGAATTCACCTAATAAATGGTTTTTGATAAACAAATTAAACTTGTAAGGCAGGGCAAGACTTCTGAACTCTAACAAGAATCTATGGCACGCAGCCCTATGAATTCTTTTAATATGGATTACGATAGTACTGCAAATGCAGTAGTAGTTTCCGTCAGAGGTAGATTTGTCCGAATGTAAGAGGAGCTTTGCTTGTGGTCTTGTCTGCCTTATTAGCATCCCGAGGAGCGCGGGACGCGTGCGGGAGTGTTTCGATCAGCAGACAGCCGTGACCAGCGCGCAGATGTCGCTGCAAATGCCTGCTTTTCTAAGCCCTCGGAGACTTTGTCACTGGAAAAGGTTTTCGTTTCCCTTGAGGCTAACCTGTCTGTGCAGAAGGAGGTAAAACTTAGAGCCAACACATTGCTTGGCATCCAAATCACAGAGTTCAATGTGGCATTGCAATACTCTGGGCAGAAGAAGGTGTTTTGGGTGTCAAATAGACGGTACAGTAAACAGCTTGTATTGAAATGAGGACAAATTTTATTTTAGAAGTATCCTCTATACTTTTCTAGACATTCCAGGAGCACTTTAGGGAACAAGTGTGGACATAGATGCAAAAAAAGCAACCGTTTTTGTGGTTTCATCTTGCGTTTTAAGTTATACAAAGAAAAACTATAACATTTTGGCAGATGACGTTCACTGCTTGTTTAGACTTTTTTCTTTTGCTTTTATGCCCGGCAAATGCGGTTTATTTCTGCAACAAAGAAGAAACTTAATTCATTTCACACTTTATTCCTTGACCAATGAAGGCTGAGCTTATACCACCAGTAGCTTGAAGACCGGTGGGCCCAAAACAAAGTTCTTGTTAAATATTTATGTAGGAATTGCATCTGTTTTCAGTTTGTGTTTCTGTCTTCCAATCTGGGGCAGGAAATCAGCTATTTCAGTCCGTTTTTCAGTATTTACAAACACAAGTTGCACGGCTGAGAAATCAGGTTCTTAAGAATCAAAATTCTTTTTTCTTTTCTGTATGGCCAAATACGAGACGTTGCCCAGGGGATTTCAGGCCTCAAATATTTAAGCCTGACGAGTCATTTCCATTCCGAGAAAGCCCAGAAGTTAGTCACTGCTATCCGATTCCCTTCAGTTTTATAGTAAAATTCTTGGCTAGAGATATATGGGAAATTAAAAAAAGAGACATCTCCAACCGTACAGACATACTGGCGGGCTGTTTTTCGCAGGTGAGCATAAAAATGCAGGAAAGTTATAAACAAACTAGCTCAGTCCATGTTGCTTGTTAAATCATTTTGTATTTTAATTATTCTGATATCCAGTTGATATCAGTCTAAAAATTTGCTATCAGTCAGTCATGCAAAATTTGCCAGATTTTTCAGTTAGATGCTGTGCTTAGACATGGCTTTGCAGCTCATAATGAAAAACTGTTTGTTAGAAAGAATTCTTCATTCATCCACAGTTGAAAGTGCATAGGATCTCCCTTTTGGCTCTAATTTGTGGTGGGATACATTCTCTCTGTCAGAATTGCCGAATCCCTTTCAACAGTCAAGAAAGTTCTCAGAATACACCTCTGCTCTCCTGGTATCATAACTGCTCCATAAACTTTCTTCTAACCATCTGTCAAGATAACTCTTCTATTTCCTACCAGTTATATGGTAGCCACTCCTGTAATGTGTGCCAGCAGAACGGTGCATCAATAAGTCCCTACATCCTACTGATGGGCACTTGTTTACTTTGAGTTGTCCATCGCTTTGGGGAAAAAAAAAGGATCTGCTAAATGAATAAACTTAAATGTCAGTATAATTTGCCTCCATCCCTCCCCCCTCCCCACTGCCAACTTATAGACTTTTTAAAATTTGCAAGACTCTAGAGCAGTGAGACCCCTCATTGAGCCAAGCACAATATTTGACTGTGGTTGCACAAGAGGTTCTCTCACTCATGATTGACGTCAGCCTTCTCTGGTTACCAAGCAAGGCTGGAGTTGCGAGAATGCAATGAGTCAAACCAGTGCTGTGTGGGAGTGTGGAATGCTGGGGGGTATACAGCTTGAAAACTGCATGTTGATATTGAACCCATACTGGCAGTATTTTATTTGGTTTTCAATGCAAACGAATGACACCTGATTTCCCAGCAGAGGCCGGCAGCCTGCCGCCAGGAGGAAGCGCACGGCACCCTTTTCCACTGTACAACTCACTGCTTTGCACTTTTAAACTTGTCGCCCGCATTTGGTTCTGTTGACCCGGTATTTCGAGCTGCACGGTTCTTCCTGCACATCTTCTGCTATTTACAAATTTGACACTGGTGCCGTGAACGTTACAGATGCCATGCATGTAAGTATGTTGCAAATGAATACGTCGCGTAAGTAATTTTGAAATATTAAAATTAGGATTCATTTCAATTGAAAAAATATATTAAAACGTATAGGAAAAACCACATACCCCTTGAGGGAACATCAAAAGTACTAATTTAACTGACGTCTACTCACAGGTCACTATTTCCATACGGATCAGGCAGTACTCAGGAATACACTCCTGCGCAGCTGCGGTTCATGGGTCACCGAAGACTNGTCACACGGAAGCGCTGGGCAGCCGCCGGTCAGTCCGCTCCGCGGCAGCAGCATCTCTCGCCGCGCACGATGCTGGTGGCGGCGACGCTCACGACGCTCCACTTTGATTTAAACCCCCCCCCCCCCCCCCCCCCCCCCCCCCCGTAACCCCCGGCAGCTTTTTTCAGGGAAGGGGGAAACTCGTGTGGAAAACACTGTATTTAAGTTTGTGCTTCTCTGCCGCACAGCAGAACCAGCAGTGCGAAATGAACTACCGGAGACTTTATATGGACTCCACATTTTTCAGAACGTATTCCCTTCAGAACTGGTTTAACTCTGTGAGTTGATTAAGCGCCGCCAGTTTTGCTGTGTTAGACTTACTGCTCTGCCACCATGTCTAATGAGGGTTAGGCCTGGCCTCACTAAAGTGCTGTTCTGCAGAATTACAAATGCTGACCAATTCAGGGATTCAACCACAACACTAAGAGCTGCAGCTGCTTTTTTTCGTTATTTGTCTCTTCCTCTTTTTTTTTTTAAACTTGCGTCATGATGATGAGTATTATCAGATATGTTCATGGCTTCTGCTGCCTAAAACATTTGCCTGCGTGAAATAGCTGCACTGTGAAATTGTCCATTAAGTGCGTCACAGTTATCCTTAGTTGTCACTGTGACTACGCTGGCAGGTGTTTCATGTGCCGCCGTGCGACGTTCCTAACAGGACATTTGATCTGTTGAGAAACATCAGCTCTGCCAGATGGAGAAACCACACATTCACCATCATGTCCTATCCAAACGAAATCCACTGGTGTACTAAACTGGAAAGCAGGGGCACATTTGGACTGAGGGTAGTGGTGGTGGTGGTGGTGGGGGGGGACAACAAAATTGAACTCGACAATGAAATTGAGTTTCCTACAGCTGGTCAAAGACATGTTCAAGGTTGTTGTGACTTTACTGCAGCGGCCAACAATCTGTGTGCGCAGCAGGATGTGCCGGTTTTTGTTTCAGCCGAGATATTAACTATTGAAAGCGCTGTATATTCTACTGACATTAGTTTGAATACGTATGTTATTTGGGGATATGCTAAAAAAAAAAACCTAGCATAAATTGAATTAAATATCTGGGAACGATTAATTGAAGGTTGCAATGTTTAACCAATCAAAATAGTAAAACAATACAATAAAAATGGAAAGTATTTCTGCAAGAATGTCCAGAGTTTCATCTTACTGTCACCTCAATTTTTTAAGTTTTGCTGAGAAAATGCCAATTCTAGTTTATCTGATAAACTAATAAACAAACAGACAACTCTACTGCTAAATATATTTGTACTGGTTCGAAATAAGTTCTGGCTGGGCAATGTCCTTTGTAGGTTAACCTCTCCTGTTATGTCCACATCACTGGTGCTTCCTATGAAAGCTCTGGCCTGATTTGAAGCAAGATCCATCTGACTGTTTTCTTGCAGCCTGTGGTGTCCTCACAAGTGTCCTCCAGGACCACAGTTCAAAGAGGTCCAGGTTTTTATTGTTCTGCTTCTTCGGTGTCCAGCGTTCACATTTATACTGTGTTATAAAAAAGATAATTGCTTCAAGAATTCTAGTCCAACATTTTTCAATTCTTTCATTGTAGCTCAACTAAGCATTGTCCTTCAGCATATCTCTTGTCTGCTAGATCTCTTTTTGACTATTGATTCCAAGCGAGAGAAGCTGCCAGCAATAAAAGTAAAGTTTGCTGTTCTGGTTGTCATGACTTTAGTTTTATTAAGACTTAATAGTATGTTATCAATTAATACTAACAGTTACTATTATCCAGTATATTTTTCCTTATTTTCTTGATGAGGAACGTAATCCCTTTTTCTCATTCGAGAACCAATCCTTGCCAAGAGATAAGTGTGTTGGATTCTTAATGTTCATTTACTTAAGGGTTTATTAAAGTATCCAGAAACTGATTTTACTCAACGTGACAAAGTTCACAGCTTTTGGGTAGTTTCCACAATTTATACAGCTGAATATCTTTATTTAGAACCGCAGCAGTTCACCTACACTAGAGTAACCAACCTCTCAGTCACGTGATCAGATCCGGTGGTGCCTAATGCCTCTTAAACCTATTCTCCTTTCCAACATATGGCACGACTGGTTTGATCTTCCTTGCGTAACTCAGTGTAGGAAGCGGTCATAAGACCTTCTTTGTTATAAGGGAAGGTAATTTTTCTCCAATCCTGGAAGTGCAACATATACTGAAATCTGGTCTTTGCCTGGAACAAAAGCGTGAGTTTACAGCACCAGAGATGAACGGCCCTTTTCCAAAGAAGTCATAGATTATTCTGGCAGTCTATTTCAATACTCAGGTTTGATTTCATAGTTGAAACAGTACAAGCTGAAGGCTAATGCATTTTTCTTTATTAATGACATGATTTATGCTTTACCTTATTTGACATTAAATACATGAAAAAAACAGATGAACAGGCAGTCAGGCCTTGTCTGAGATGCATGTATATGTGTGTCTCTCACTCAACATATGCTCTGTACCATGGGAAAGTTCACACACAGACCTGGAAGAGTGTAGGCCTGTGACTTCAGGCTTTGGTGAATGTCAGATCCCACCCAGTCCTGTCATCTGGATGTGTAAATCATGGTGACATTACTTTCTCAGTCCACCCACTGAACCCACACTGTGGAGTGGCCTTATGTCAGACAGCCAGGGGAGGGTCCACATGCCCTTGACCAGGGATTCCTCCTCTGGGACTGATCAACTCCTTCCACGGGCCACTGGATGACAGTCTGCTTCATCCCATCAAATAAAACACACATGTTTTCCATTAGCACATGTTGCCATTAGGCCAGAAGACTGGGGTGGGGGCTCAGCCAGGTTGTTCTAAGCTTACGTCCCAGTGCTCCTTTTTGAAACTCTGTGGGCCCACATGGAAACAGCAGCTCTCCTGGGCTTTTGGCCCTGGAGCCGACTTCTAACGTCTTGTGAAATATAAACACACCAATAAATGCATCTGCAAATGTAATGCACTTGTATTTTCTTACCATTTGTACTGCCTGTTTTTGTGTGGCTGCATCCAAAGTCACGGTAAAAGAAACAGATTGCTTTTATTTTAAATGACATGCATACATGGATTCATTTAGCAGTGAAATATGAGATGCTGTAAGACGCATTATTCTTTGTCAGGCTTATGTACTTTGCTCATACTTTGCTCATACTTTGCTTGCACATTCATACGTATTTTGCTCACGTATAACATATATTTTTGCTACTCATACGTAAATATTTTGCACACTTTGTGTATTTAATCCTTAAAACTGACTTTGTATAGAGACAAACAGTATATATGAAATGTTCTTTAGGAAATGTATTGCCAAATATTGAGCTTGGTGACTATGGGCTAATGAACTTAAAAATATGCTTGATTCCTTAGTAGTCTATTTTATTGACTATTACAGAGCCATTTAGAAGACTTTTACTGTCATTCAGTAGTATTTCAATGAATTTTTTGTGACTGGAGCAGAACCACGTAGAACAGGTTGCCATCCTCATGTCCCAAAATTTTGTCCCAGTTTCACGGAACTATTTGGCACGTGAGTCGACCACTAACAGCACGGTCTCGGCCGCTGGTCGTCCATTTCTTCGGAAAGTGCGTACCTCTGTTATTAGGGAGCATTGTGTAATAGCAGTGATGGACAGACCTGACTAATCCCTAGAAAGAAATAAGATGTTCCGTAAAAACCACTTTTTGGACCCCAAGGACCAAAGGTACTTTTTTGTTGCTCCAAGACATGTACAAACACTTGGCTCATACAGTGGAATTCACTTCACCCAGTGTATACTTGCCAAAGTAATACTTCATTTTTTAAGCTGCTTTTTCCTTTTTTCCCTGTATGTCTAAGCTGCAGGTCACCGCTGGCCAACATTCGGCTTAGTAACTAAGAAAAATCAAAAAAAGAAAAACATAGATAGCATAGAAAAACCATGCATGTTTTACTGCTCTTTGAGGTTAACTGCATATAAAGGGGGGCATGCGGGGACAGGACACTACATTTGGAGCATGGACTTTCTTACTTTGCTCAAAGAATTTATACATGGTCCACCCAAGGAGGATATATTTTTTGCAAGTTGGCCCTTTGTTGTCAGTGGTTTGGGGGGGGTGTCCCTGTATTCACCCCATTCCAACCCCATGCACTCTCATATCTGTCCTTCCAGTGGATCATTAGAGACGAACATCATTCTCCTCTTGTATTTCATTGCACAGCCCTTTGTGCACTTTTACCATTCAGGACACAAGGATATCAGTGTTTAATGTGACCCAAACCAAGAGTGACCTATCAAAGGCGTGTTTCAGCAGCTTGGACCCTGGAACGCACAGATTTTCACACTGCCGAAGCTGGATATTTCTTTTGAAAATGTTGTTTTTCCCGTGACTCCCTGCCACAATTGCTGTCACAAACACAGACACATTCCGCTGCCATCCTACTTTGTTTATTCAGGCTTCTAACAGCAAATAAATCATGCAGAACCCCCCCCCCAACCGCATTTGTATACTGTCCTGTATTCTTTCTTTGAAGTTACATGCAAATTTTGTCATGGATGAAACCAATATATCACATCCCAGAGTTTCTTTAACTCTTCCCACAGCAGCGGTTTCCTGTGACTTCCACAACCAACTCAATATATCTGCATATACAACTTTTTAAAAACAATAGGTTTTGTCAAGCATTTCCTGCCATTTCTTCTTCTCCAGAATTATGACCGTGGCCTTCATTCCCAGATCTGGTGAGGTCAGTCCCTGTAAGAATGTGTTCCAGCACTAGTACCGACTTACAGTACTGTGCAAAAGTCTTAGGCACCTGTGGGAAAAATGCTATAAAGCGAGGATGG
>UFQX01001439.1:29560-41518 GCA_900497675.1 Arapaima gigas | reverse complement strand
GCTTGTTGTTTATGCTCCCACTCCACCACCCTAGACAGGAGCCAGTAGTGGGGGCGTAACATTTGTGTTAGATAATGTTATTTCCTAAATAAATTAAACAACAATATAAGAAGAATCACATACTGCCAAACACCTGCGCACAGTAGTATATATACATGTGTGGATGTGCAGAGTCAAAAAAACTGTGTTATGTGTTATGTTAGATTTTGTCTAAAGATCTGAAACCACTCAGTGTGACAAAAATGAGGAAATCTCAGAGGGGGGGGAATATTTATTCACAGCACAGTAATAATCAACTTTTTTTTACTTGAACGGGTTTTGTTTTGTTTTTGTTGTGTTTTCTGTGGTTCGAAGACAAAATGCAAGTCACTCTGAAAGACTGCTGACCAATCGAATGTGCAGGTAGAGTAATAATGTAGCGCAGACAGTGTCGGCTCTACAGGTCCCTGCTGAACAGAGGTCTCATCATCTGTGACCCTCTTAATGCCTGTTCTTTTTGCCCAAGGTGAGAATCTCATACATTGCGAGTTTTCTCTGTCAAAATATTTTACATATTGCCAAAGCAGAATCCAACAGCACCCCATTCAAAGGTGAGAAACTGAACAAGACTTCTTGGGAATTTGTGTTGCTTTGATTCACACTGAAGGCATTAATTTCCTATTATTTCTTTCAAAATAAATAATCCACCTGTATGTTATTCTGGCTTTAAGAAGCACTGTTTTGGTCCATACAGGGGATTTATCACTATCTAATTCCTGGCGCAAACAAAAAACTAAATAATCTGTTGAGTTCAAAGGGGCCGTCTGTTGTTCCTTTTTATTTTATCGCTGCAGTTGTAAAATGTGACTAAATGAAGGCATTGCATATTATAAAAACATCTCAGCCCTGTAATCTAATTATTCTTTAAAAATGAGATGTTTTTAAACAAACAACTTAAAAGCGATAACAATTCTAAAGCGATAGTACAATTCTACTAGGTGTATGTAGGCATACTATCAGTTTAAATATTACAACCAATGTAAGAACCAGGATAATTCATCTATTTCAGTCATATGTGTGAGTCCATTTCTTATATGTATCATTTACGTTAAGCCATTACGTTTCACGCATACATAATTCAAGCAATGCATTATTTAAAACAGTCATTTTAAACATTTAAAGCTCATTATTTTATCGATTCAGATAATTAATCATATCCTGGCTGAAGAAATCTTTGAAAGGTATCTCTATGTGATAAACTGCACTGGTTTCCGCGCAAGTAATGATTCAACAGGGGCACGAGGCCTCCTGGAAATCACATCTATACATCAGGTTGCAGTGATGACAGATGAAAGCTGAGAATGATTAACAAAAAAAAAAAAAAAAAAAAAAATNGGAAATCACATCTATACATAAGGTTGCAGTGATGACAGATGAAAGCTGAGAATGATTAAAAAAAAAAAAAAAAAAAAAAAAAATCGAATTAAAATGGCATCGCTAAAGTATTAACCTGATTACATTTTTCCTCTTCAAGGTTTTGTGTCTGATATTAAATGATTGTAGGACCATTGGAGGCCTCCTGAATATTGTTATAAATGAGTTAGGAAATGACTAATAAAATAGATAGCCTTCGGCTACGATATAATTATGCATTATTTGAAAACAATATAACCCGTCAAAATGTTAGCATTGCATGGCCGTCCTTACATCATTTTGGTGATTTTAATGCGTTAAAATCAATACTAATGAAAACATGGTAATAAAAATATCTATACTGGTACCACTGCGTAAGAACCAATATTTAGGGAAGCCAATAATTTTTCATACGTAGCTAAAATTGTTCCTGTGGCGTGGATGGGAAGCAAATGTTAGCTAATATCTGCATTTTAAGGTCAGCAAATACAGGACAGATTACACAGGATGGCAGTTGTAGTATCAATTTTATCAACAAGATTAGTTGAAATTTTACAGAATTTAGCTTATGGAAAAGAAAACATTTAGTTTGTACTTGCCTTCAAACATCTTTGCTGAAAATATGATTGCCGTCAAAGACAGGAACATGACTTTTCGTTTCGAAGGGATACCAGGAGACCGACAAACATGGAAAAACCACAGTTTGGTTTAGTGACGCCTCCATCCCACAAAGGATAGAAATGCTGTGATTCAGGCAAATACATGTAACTAAGAGTCAGTGCTCTATAAAATGTAAGGTTAGTTATTACTAAACAGAAATATCACAGTCCTATCGATTGCTTCTCTTAAAAAGCACGTCAGATTGTACTCCAAACATCAAGGCGCATTCCCCTTAAACCCCCTCCTGTCATCATAGGGAAGTTTTAAAAACCCTGCAAACCCCCTCATTAGCATACATTCAGCGCTAAACTGAATCCCTTTCATTTCAAACTTTCATCTCACATAAAATCCACTGTGCACAATTTATGCTCTAAAATATCAGTTACTTATTGTTATTTGCTTGTCATTTTCCCAGCCTTCCATTTTTATCTAATCCAGAAAACAGCAGCAGTGGGATAAGACATTATTCACATGCATAATACAGGTTGTGATTTAACCTGCATTATGGAGTTCATCAATATGGGGGGGGGGTGAAATTTGGCATGACGTCCACTAGGCGGCGGTATTGTTAACATAAAACATACATTAGTGGTCTGGAACTTTAAATCATTTGAAACAAATAACATAGCATGTAAAGATTTCATTTAAGATGCCTTTAGTTTACTGCTAATAAATGAACACATTAAATGATAAACAAACATCAGTTTCTGGCCTAGTGGGGAGTGGCTGATTTCACTGTCATTTGTATGACTTCCAAAATAATGACACGTTTATTAAGTCATTCCAGACAGATCAGGATCTTTCACAATATTCTTTTTTGTGAGCTCAGTAGCAGGTTAAAGATACCAGCCGGCTGCAAACAGTGACACCACGGGTAGCACGTTGGATTGTGAGTTTGGCTGTGACATTGAATCCAGCTCAATCTGTGTGGGTTTTGCATATTCTCCCCGTGGTCGCAGTCCAGTGCCGTGTGAAATAGAAGCCAATACTGTGTAAACAGCACGGTATAACCAACCTCTGTGAGGTAAAAACATCCTGCTGTTAATCTCAGGAACTTTACAACTCAGTGAGGTCACGTTACAACTGCCTGGTCTGGCTGGTGTCTCAGTTCAAATAAAAGAAAGAAAATTTGCAGAAATTTCGAATTAAACAATTCAATATTTAAAATATTTCATGTGACTCCCTCTTTAATTTTTAGGGCCCTGAAAATTGACACAGCAACTTTTAAATTTAGTGAAACCAATATGCAAGCTGTAATAATATGATCACCCTCTATCAAATAAAGACACAGCATAGGGCAGATACATAGAAGGTTAGGAGGATTAAATCACATGCACGCACACAAACACACACACACACACACACACACACACACACGCACACACACACACGCACACACACGCGATTTTTAAATAAATACATAAATAAATAAACAAATAAATAAATTTGCTACTGCAATCGGCTGTTACTGTAATGCACTGTTACTGGGGGAACTCGCCAACTGAACAGAAGTGAACAAAATGGCAAACTTCAAATTGAGTTTTTGATGCCGGGCCACAAGAGGCAAAGCCTACGAAGGCAGATGCTGGAAGCAGTGCTGTCATGTAGCTTTGCGTTCTTCCTTCTCTCCAGTTCCAAATATTTCTCCCCTATTTGGTTCAGCTCCTCTCGCCTAGACTTGGACATGGAGATATTATATATCCCTTGGAACTTGTAAACTGAGAGCTCAGATACCAGAGTACTGGTGTATAAGTATTGTTTAAAATAATTTTGTTGCAAATATAATATATGAATAAAACATTATGGTATTTTAAATACTTTTATGTTACATATTCCATGTAAAGAAATCAATTTTTTCCATAATAAAATTCAGGTAATGAAACAGAATGGAAGCTAACACAGTTATGAGAGGAATGAGTAGATACAGAGACCTGGGAGTTTGAAGGTACAGCACAGAATTTTTACTGTTCCTAGGACTGCACTCTTCTGGACTGAGACTGACGTTGGCAGTTGTACCTGTGATCTGATGGAGCCCCTCTTCCAGCTTAGAGCTTATAGCCCCAAGTGCTCTTATCACCAGTGGGACCACCTTGATTTTCACCTTCCGCATTCTCTCCAGTTCCTCTTTCAATCCTATGCACAATATGTTGTATAAATAGATGTCAGTAGACTGCAGCATTTCAGCGCAGCACTCAAGTTATTGCACTGAATGAAAACATGGTCACATGTTCTTTCTACATGTTTCCCGTCTTGCCTTCTGGGGTGCAGCTCTTTGTTTATTTAATCATATTTATACAAGTGATTTAAGTGATTGTCCCATGGGGCAGTATGATGTGTATGTGAGTAAAGCAACTAGTTTATCAAAATGCAGCCAGGGTGTCCTTGATAATAACAACAATAATAATAATAATAATAATAATAATAATAATAATAATCATCATCATCATCATCATCATTTTTACAAAAGATGGAAAAAAGGACTCCCAGCAAACTTAATGACATCTGTGTCATCAGCCGTTTCAGGAAGTTCCATTTTTTGAGTGCTATCGGCGCACAAAGGAGGAACTTCCTGAAGGTGACCTTTCGATGATCGTTGCCATGGAAACCATTCTCCCCGTCTTGTGCAGCGCAGCCTGTGCGGCGGGAGCAAAATGAGCGCGTGGTCGGTGCGGGCATCACAGGGCCAGACGTCTGAGGGTACAGAAACGTAGCATGGTGTCGTGCACAAGTCAGTCGGGAAGCGAATTATTAGTCCAACATACCCCACCCCACCCCCCCCACCCCCCGTGCCCATGTTGCTGTTAGACAGCTCCTGAAATCAAATGGAGCACTTGGGATATATGCAAAGAAGAATTCTACGCAGGTAATCTGCTGATCTCAGTTATTCCACAATGAAACATAGAGGACAGTAAATAATAATGAAGCCCACAGTAAGCTGGTCAGATTCACAACTGCGCGAAAAGCAGCTCTATCCTCTCCTGCTGTACACTTGATGTGACTAGAATACTGTACGTCTGTCACAGAATAATATCACATCTCTGCCAGTGTTTCAATATTTGCATAAATGGTATAGATGGCAGAGTACATGTCTGAGCTGAGAACCTCACGCTACAAAGAACCAAACAGCACCTGGACATAACACCGTACATCCAGTAAATGGCTGTAAATTTAGTCAAGAATTAATCACATCCTATAGTGCAAAAACTTGCTCCATCCAACCATGTGAGATCTCAGTGATGCCCTGATGCACCAGTGGCTGGACTAAAGACTGGGTATAACCTATCCTTGTAAGTTGACTTGGAAAAAGCTTTCAGCTAAATATAAAATAATAATAAACGTAAAAGATTTTGCCAGCTGAAAGTAATGATAATCGCCTCTTCAATTGATAATTTAGCGTACAAAGGGGCTTCTTCAGGAGCGCGTTGCCGTGACAAGGTGGAG
The DNA here is from genome assembly GCA_900497675.1 of Arapaima gigas. Taxonomy (NCBI): domain Eukaryota; kingdom Metazoa; phylum Chordata; class Actinopteri; order Osteoglossiformes; family Osteoglossidae; genus Arapaima; species Arapaima gigas. The sequence goes on along the minus strand of UFQX01001439.1, from coordinate 36,025 downwards.
GAAGGCTGTATCCGGAGACAAGCATCCGTCACATGTGAGAAGGGTGTCAAACACAAGCAGCATGCTGCAAACTGTTATAGCGGGAGTACTGCCCCCTGCTGCCCAGGTGTGCACCTTACAGTTGATACTATTCTGCAGCTCGATGGATCTCAATCTTTTTTCTGCTGCACACCAGATCACACATTTACACTTTTTCACAGATCTTTGGATTCAGTTACTACCCAGTAGCTATAACAGAGTAAACAGAACGTTTGCCAGGCACTGGGTAGTACAATATATTTCGATAACAGCAGGTGGCAGCAATATGCTAATCTCCTTACGCACCCAAAACACGATATGGCACATAATACCATATCAACAACTATGACTCAGATTTTTTGAATGGTTATTTATTTATTTACACAAATTTACTCTGCGTATAATCGAGTGGGTTCAGTGCGTTTTTGGAAAGCACTACTGGACACAACACGTACATTGGACGTGGCGCCTGAGCAAATCTGTATTTTATTTATGACTGGTCACACTTTTCATTGAAACTAGATTCAGTTTTATTAGTGTTTTCAGATGATTTGCTACTTTTGCTGTCTGTCTAACGTGAGCAGCCCGCAAAAAAACGGTCCGTTGACGTCTGCTGAAGACCACTTGTCTTCTATGAATGTACAAAAATAAGCTAGTCATGAGCTGCCGACATTGTGGACGCTCCGCACCTATGAACCAAAACTAAGGAAACTTGCCTGACAAATGCAAAACTCCAAGAATCGCGTAGCAGCGCTGAACTGAATATTGGCATAACATTTATTTTATCAATAAATGTTTTACATTGCGTGAATGACATAAAAAAATGGCAATCTTTTCTATGCTACACACAGGAATATTTTGGTTATTTATGTATATATTTATTAATCGAGTGGTGTTTTCACACCCGATAAAGAAACCTTTGTGGTTCTCACACAACCAAATACACTGATAAGATCTGAAAAAGATGTCTATCACTAAATTTTAGTAAGCAGGCATGAACTTACATTATTTATCTAATAATTTCATTGCATTGTTTTTAATGAGAACGATAATAATTTAAAACTGTTGTAAATGTTATAAGAAGGGGAAGCGGAATAAGAAGACCTAATAAACATGTGCTGTGTAATTCATGCAAAGACCGTAAGAAATTTGGCGTTACGTGTTATTTGGCACGATGCCTGTGAATTAGCAAGTCTGATTAGAACTGCTTACCTTGGAGTCACGTTCAGAAATGCAATAAAAGTGTACACAGGTTATTTTTAAATATCCATTAACTACAGGTTAAAGGTCCCGCTCATACATGCGATGAACCAGATGAGGCTGTGTGATATAAATTCAGCCAGACTCGGCTGATTTTGTTGCCAGGCACATGTGGGCATGTAGTTCACTGTCGCCATAAGGTTACGTCGACACCAACATCACCAGATGTTAACCACAAAGAATCCAGAATGTAAATGACGGCCCGCGTTGACCTTTTGATCAACATGGTGAGCAAGGAGACACAGTGGACCTCATCTGCACATGATGGATGTTTCTTGCTTGCTCATCCATCTCAGAACCGTCCAAACATCATTTCTGGCCAATTGACACACTTGTCAGTTTCCTAATGGAAAAACTTCTACAATAGTTTATGGTAACAATCAAGAGAGGAAACTGCTAAACCGAAATATCCACATATAATGAAAAGTTTAGGCAAAGGATCAAGTGTTAAATTTTCCTGAACCATACTGGCAATGTAAAAAACACAAAGAAATAATTATGTTCATAAAAAAGGGGAAAATATGTAAAAATGTATGATCTAATGACCAGACTGTGGTTATTTCAACTGAATCTGCAAAAGACAAATGGCTCCATGACGAATCTGATCCAAACATCTAAATTCCATGCAACAAAATTTCATTAATATGCAAACACCATCTGTGAGCTTCGCAGAGGGCACAAAATATTCTAAATGTACTTTTGAGGTTTTTAGTCGTGTGCAGGTAAAGACTCTCCGTAAAGCACGACCACAAGGGATCTTGTCTGCAAAGTATGTTAAATAAGCAAGGAAGGGGAAAAAAATCAAGGTAGTTAAGAAAGGTGTTGCATCGCCTCTTGGGTACACAAGGTTATTACTGCGTCTAGAAAGTTTCAGCAGAAGGCAGGCGTGCTAGTGACTGGCATGAGCACAACTTTGTCTGAGTCACCATCGTGAGTCATCCCCCCTCCCCCCCGTCTCCGAATGGGGACCAGCTGCCAAAGATGCACGTCCTCCGTCGACTTTACCTCCCGTGGCACTTCATCACTGAGCACTTCCGAAAGTATCCACCCGTGCCCAAAAAGTGAAGATGCCACCATCTCCAGGCTTGAGTGCTCACATCAGCCTTCACATTTAGGGACCCTCCACACTACCAAGTGTTCATCTTTACGATGAATGACTAGTTCATGAAGGTGTTGGATATATAGACTGATGCTGCCATAGAGCTACTAAATCTGTGCAATAATTCTGCACCTGATTATCTAAAATTGTGTATGGGGGGGGGGTAGCAGTGGTTTAAATCTATTCAACAAAGCAATAAATCAATAGAATAGAATCATTTTATCAGCCCATATGCCACCTTGGAGTATTTATTTATCTTTGGTCTTTTACACATCCCTCAAGCTCACCTGCATTTGGTCGGAGATAAATCCTTCTCCTGCTATGCCCATAAATCAAAGGTTCTTAACCGGCTCCAGGCCACAGACCCCTTTAAGAATATGATGAAAGCTATGGACCAAAAATATCTATAAATACATTCTGAGAAATAACCAAACTTAGTTTATTGCACTGAAATGCAACGGCCTTCGCAAGGAATTGTGTCATAGATTAAGACATAGTAATTGTTTTTTTTTTTGTTAAATTTATTTTTTAAGTAAGCCTGCACAAATCTTCAGAAAGAACTGTTGCCATAAAGAGCTGAATTCCCTCTCCAAGAATATTAAGAAGACTGTTAAATCCAGGCTAAAGATTCAAATGTCCACGTTAGCAATCACATACAGTACATACCACTGCTTGTTGATCAACTTTTATCTTAGTGTTTTACACTGATATTTTTTCTTTTTATTTGGTTATGTCATTGATTTATTGCTTTAATTTTTTTTAAATGTTGATGTTTACTGTGGGGTAGCATGATGTCTTCGAGAAGCTGCTTGTACATTTGCATTTAGCCAAAGTTCAGCTCAGGAAAAACAAAAGTCCATTTCACAACAAAGACTTTAGATACAAACAAATGAGCAAATATTTGTTTGGCGAATGCCACCAATTTTTGCCAGCACACATTATACAAGCAGTTGTCTATAGAATGGAGTCTTATAGGAAATATGAAAGTACCTGTGACTGATGTATGATCCAATTTTCTTATGTGATCAGGAAAGAAGCTGGTTAGAAAGAGATATGTTTTAGTGCCCTCTTTTGAATGCTGAACTGGGATTCGGGAGTTGTGAGGGAGAAAGGAAGCTCATTCCACTGCATTTTGACCAAAACCAAAGACTTCTTGACTTTCAGCTTTGGATCTATTGATGAGTAGAACCACCAACAGCGAGACGTGGAGGAGCACAGTGCTCTTCCTGGGACGTAGGGCTGATCAGGTCTTGTAGGTATCGTGGTACAGATCTTTGGACCACGTTTTGCACTATAACCAGAGTCTTGAATTTGACACAAGTAGCTACAGGAAGTCAATGTAGCGAGAGGAGGAGAGGGTCTCCAAATCCTATACAGAATGAAGATTATTACTACTAGATATTGTATATAATCTTGGCTACTTTTCTTGGTCACTTAACACTTACTTTTCTCTCTCCCCAGAAGTTTACTTTCCTTCATGAGCATCAGTGCAATTTTCCTTCTTGACGCTTCTGTCATACACTTTGCTTTCATAGGTAAAAATAATTCCTTCCCACATATTGCCTGGCTTCATGGGTGTCTGACTCAGACTGCAGAACCTGGTCCCCCCTCACCTCAGTGATTCACTTTTGATTCAATTTGGATTCTCTCCACTTGTTTAATAAAGACACAGTAGACCCCGGTCACAATGTTGAATCAATAGCATTAGTATACTATATCTTCCCACCCCACCCAGTAAAGGATCCAGTGACTAATGCTGAGGTAACCAAGCGCGTCATTAACAGGCCCCAAAATAGCCTGCACCTTACACCGTGTTTCAAACGGAATTTGAGTCCCGCAGAGCGAATACATTTTTCACTTCCAAAGGTAAACAGCTTCTGAGCAAACTCGGCAAAATACGGGGTGGCTTCCTCTTAGCGCATGATGTTAAAACCACCCAGACGTTGTCCGTCTACCAGCGTTATACGGTCTATCTCTGGACTGCGATCGCAGGTTGCCACCACTGCAAATATGTTTTGCCCGCCTCCGTCGTGTGTGCATTTACAGCACATGAATAATAAAAACTGATGGAATGAAATATTCATACAATCTATCTGAGCAGGAAGCAGGGATCGCACATGCGTAAACAAACATGAAGTAGAAACAATGAAATAAAGAGGACTACTTTAAACTTGACCCCTTATGTCTGCTGAGGCTAAAGTGGCGCTTCCTTCTCACGCCATGCGCGCAGCATTAACCTGCTGACTTTGAGAGTAAATTTAACGGATAAAAACTGACGGCGCCACCAATGCAGAGTTACCGGGTTTAACTTTCAAAGGTTCTACGGAAGCTGACGCGGAGCGTTTGAGGTTAAAGGGCTGAAATCCAGACCGATGCTCAAGAAGAACGACGCGGGATGAATTACTTGGACGGAGCAATGTGTTTACTTCATATACCGCATCATTTTTTGTGTGCTGTGAGGTGTTCCACTGATGTGCAATTTAACTGCTTCATATTTACCACATAGAAATGCTGTCCATAAATCCATGGAAGCAGACTTAATGATCTAGAGTATCATTAAGCGTGTTTTTTATCAACCGCTTTCACCACAGGTTGGAATGAGGACCCTCTTAAATCACGAGTTTAATAAGACCGCGATGCAGACAATGGACATAAAGATGCTGTCGTACCTTTGTTTTCTTTGCCAGAATGGACTGTGATCGCATTGCTTTAAATTCATCTTTGTAGTAAAAAAAAAAAAGTTGTTGAAAAGGGCAAATTCACCCCATCATTAATGAACCATTTACTACCCCAGTACATAGTGCACATAAACAAGTTTCTCTTCCAAAAAATCTCCAACCACTTTTGGAGACTGGTTTTTACACACTTTACAGGGGTGGATATTTACATATCTTTATTTCTTTAACTTGGACATGCTTTTTTCACTTACAATACTATTTTAGTTTGTTTCTTTTCTATGGGGCAGCAGGTGGCGTAGCACTTAGAGCCGCTTTCTTAGGGCTTAAAGGACCCAGGTTATCAGGTTATAACCCCAACTCCTGCCGTAGTACTTTCAGCAGCGGTGTAAATGGGTAAACTGGTATTTAGTTGGAGAAAACTCAACTAAATTAAGATGTTTGCACACAAAGGTAAAATTACAGTGCTGTGAATAATGTATTTGGGCTTTTTTCAGTTTTCTTCATTTTTGCGGTTGTCCGACATCACATTTGATCAGATCTTGTTGCCAGTTCAGGTAGCACATGAATGGAGGCTGAGACTGAGAACAATGACAAGTATTGTTGTAGTTCCACTCGAACTTGAACAGTTCAAGGCAACTTGGTTAAGGGCAGTACTGCAGAAGGTGTTCTTCTGATTGTAAGGCAATGGATGTTCCAAAAAAAACACTGCTTACTGTCTATTATTATTTATTTAGTACTTATTTTTACTGTTTATTAGCACCTTTTGGCACACTGATGTGTCTCAGGTGCTGGGAGTGACCAGGCAGAACAAGTGTGGAGGGATTTGTTGCTAAAGTTAAACTAAATTCACCTTCTCTTGTCTTCTCTTCTCGTCTCTTCACCTGGGCTTGTTTTCTTCATTAACACACTGCTTTCAGGTACAGCTGCCCAACCTCTAGATCTGCTATAGCAAGGCTTCAGCCTGCTACACACCCCATTACAGAACAGTAACCCTGAACCTTGATGGAAAAGGCCCTCTCTCCAAGAAACTCAGAAGATCTCTGCTCTCTGCTAAATCGTGCCATAAAAACCTGAAATGGCTCTGTACACCATCCCCTCTTCCTTGCAAAGTTCCACTGACCCCCGTTTCACTTGTTTGTGGCACAGACGTCACCGCTTTACATAAGCGAGCCAGTGAACTGTGGTTCATTGTTTCAGAATCTCAAAACTGGAGCATCTGACCCACTTTAGGCCACTATACCACAGCTAGCAGAAGGTGAAAGGTGGTTAAACACAATCCAGAAATGTTTCTTGCAACATACTGTCTCAAACATTATTAGCCTGAAATCTCAGCTCACTTTCTATCTGACCATGTCCAATACACCTTCATGTCCCTTCACCCCTTCAGACCCCCCCCCCCCCCCCCCCCCC
>UFQX01001439.1:7987-29518 GCA_900497675.1 Arapaima gigas | reverse complement strand
CCCCCTCAGACCCCCCCCCCCCCCCGCACCCCAGTGAGTGGCTGAAAAACAGTTTTCTCCTGTATGCTTTCCCTGGCTGCTACCAAGTGCTGGATTTTCTCAGAGGCTTCTTCGCACAGTCTGCACCTCAGGTCTTTTCTGATATGGCATCTCTGTTGTGCCTGACCTGGTGATTGTTCCTGTGCTGCTATGGTCAGTGTCTCTGCACTGTCCTTCAGTCCTGCCTTTTCCAGATATTCGGGAAGATTTCCTCTGGTCAGCTGTCGCTGCTCTCTGTGAGTGGTACATTCCACAGAGGAGGTTATCCTGCCATGGCACCTCTTGTGCTTCCTGACTATCTACATCCCCTATTTGCTTCAGACGTTCCCTCAGAAACTCATCTTTTGAGGATGTTCCTTGGATGTGCTGTATCGCATTCAGGACAGTAGTCATCACACTTCCCAGGCACCTTCCCCTTTCTGTCTGACAGGTGTACAGTCTCTGCGTGTTGGATGGTTGTAAGGGGTTTCTGAGTCTTGATATCTGCAGCTTCCACTTCCTCTGCTGGGTCTGCAATTTACTTCAGCAGCTGGGTATCTGTTCTGCATGTGTTGAATGGAGGATCCCCAGGTAGTTGTAGCTGCTCCCTCTGTCTTTACCCGTTTCCCTCTTTTTACTATCATCTTGCTGCACTTCTGTAGTCCAAACAACATCTAACATCCTGGTCAGGGAGTCAACTTCTTTGCACCTGGAGCTTGTTTTTTCCCCATTCATTCCAATCTTCCAGGTATGGCTTTTTTCATCACTGTTTCAGAGTAACATCAGCAGCATACAGCTTGATGTCATCTACAGAAGGAGGCTGAGAGTAGCTCCACTCTTGAACCTGTAACCACTCTTATGAGCTGCCTGAGGGGGTTCAGGCTGTACAGACTTTGAGTTGTTTACAATGTCATCCACCATTGAGTTCTTGACGAAGGTTATTCGCCTTCTATTGACCTTGTACAGGTAGAAATCCCACTGAGCCATATGCTTTCATGTAATCAATTTCCAAATTGGTTCTCATACCTGTAACTTAGTGTGTTTTCTGCAACACTATTGTTAGAAGAATTTGATGGTCTGGAGCTGTTGGTAGGGACGTTCTTGCTCTGAGAGACTGTTCTGCCTGTTTCTTTGAGTAGACCTGCACTTACTTCTTCAGAAGTCGCGTTTCTTTTATAGCTTCTGTTTAACTTATCTTTAGTTGGAGCCACATAGCACAGCATTACTGGCAGTGTTCTCATTACAAAACTTAGGGTCTCCTGGACCAGGAACTGAAGCCCGGATTCCCACATGCAAGGCAGTGATGTTACCTGCTGCTCTATCCAACCACATGCAAATACAGGCTGTTATACACAACTATATATAATATGTAACAATAATTTAATTTTTTGCAGCTTAAGAACAAAAGAACGCTTGGGATAGTTATTTCATTTTTGTTTATGTTTATAGTATTTGGCATATATCAAGTGTAAATAAATACTTCAGCAGCGGGACCGGCAGAATTTTACCCAAAAGACGCTCCCTGTGACGTAAAACAGCCGCCAGACGCAACGCCAACAGCATCACGGGGGGGCGGGGGGGAAATGGGGTCTGGCTGGCGTCTGCCGTGTCGCTTCGATAGATGTGCGCGTGCGCGAAGGTGTAGCGTGTGCGCGCGTACGAGTGTGTACTAGTGTGTATGTGTGTGTCACTGAATCACCGCTCAGGAGCATCGCACGGTGATGGGACCCGAGTGAAGGAGCAGCATCAGCAGCAGCGGCGGTTCTCCCGGTATGACACGTACAGCTCAACCGGCGCTCGCCACACTTCAGATCAGTCGCCTCACCTGTGTTTACACCTGTCCTTCGCCGCCGATTTTGCACGCTTCGATTTGTGATGCTTTGACTGTGACTGCTATAAAACTGAGTTTTTGGAGCACTAACCCACTGGCTGTTTTCTGTCATTCCTCTTACGTCCGAACGCGCCGTGTTTACCGGGGTTCTGCGCCGCTGCGCACGTTGCCAGGATCGGGAGCCGCGTGCGCCGAGCGCGCGCCGCTCGGACTGTTGCCTTGGTTATTTCCGGCCGCTCGTCACCCAGGTATTCTGGTCGCGTGCGCGGCTCTGACGTCATCCTTTTACGCTCCCGAGCCGCCGGTGGCCTCGGCACAACTGTATTTATCGTTTCCCCGCTTGCGCCCTCCGTTCAAGGGGGCTCGGGGGGGGGGGTGATTTACAGTGATTTACCCGTTTATACAGACGGGNAAAAAGGGGGGGGGGGGGGGGGGGGGGGGGTGATTTACAGTGATTTACCCGTTTATACAGACGGGTAAACGCGATGATCGCTGGCAATACATCAAGAGTGGGATTCGAACCCTGCACCTTCTGCCGGGCGAAAGTCCAAAGTGACTTGCAGGGGTTAGCTTTGTGAAGTATTTACAATGATTTCCCCATTCGTACAGCACGGTATTTTTACTGTATTAATTCACAGGTAACGCAGCAAGAGTGGGCTTTGAACCCTGAACTTTTTGACTGCATATATGCTGGTGAATCAAGTCATATTTCTTTGTCTTTACATGGAAATTGTGTTTAATTTGTCATGATATCTGATGTGTAAGTGTCAGTGTGGAAACTGAGGGAATAAGAACAGTGTCAGAACAGCGTAGTTCTGGTTCAAATGAGGACATCAGTGTCCTGAACAAAATTGAAACATTTTGTTTGGCTTCTAGGCAGTGATTTTTATTTTGAGCATGAAAAAGTGATTCATACCATCGGCTGTAACAGAGGTAACCGTCTCACTCCCTGCACAGGGGACTCCTACACCCGAGGCTGAAGCGTGAGATGGAGGTGTGACCAGGAGCTCCAGGGTGGCTGCGGTTTAGGTAGATCAGGGTGTTTTAGTCAGTTCCTACCTGACAGGCAACTTGAACCCAGGGAATGAGATGCTGCTCCTGGCAGTACTGCCTCCCCTCTGTGGGCCACAATGCGGGGTTTGACCCACAAGCCGCACATACAGGTGCCGAGTTCCTCACAGCCGTGCATGAAGGACATCGCAGATGTGAAGACTGCACCACCAACTTCAGGCTTAGCAGATACCAAAGCTGTACATACTGCACAGTGCTATGTTATACTGTTGATAAATTTTATTTTAGATCTTATTGTATGTGGTTCAAAAATCATAGGTTGCTGAAAATGAAATATTGAGACTTGACCTTGATGAAAGAAACTTATTAAAATTTCATGATTACATGTGCATGATGGTTAAAGATGTGACATCTTCTTCTGCAACATAGTTCTATTCAAAGGCAGCCAGAAGGTTTAAAAAAAAAAAAAAAAAAAACTTGACTTCCAAGATGATTCAAGATGATCGCTGACTCATATGTGGGTGGCCAGGTCCACACAGGCCCCAAACTAGAGCTCCATTTCCGTGGTGAGTAGGAAACTGGGGCTGATGTGGTATTAGATATAGAATTATTGTACAGTGTCTGGAATGAAAATGTCTGCTGTGAAGGAGTTTGTGTGGTTTTGCGGCAGAATTCCCAGTCTGGTTGACTTTTCCTCAGATGTAGATACTGGAGCGTAATTTCTGTACCAGATTCGCTGAGGTTCTCTACAAGCTTTCAGTGGAAGTATCTTGATAGATACATTGAAAGCAGCCCTTTACAGTGCTTTTATGCCATACTTGTGAAATATGCAAATTACTCCTACAGAAGATCTAGGCAAATATGACATAGACCCTGTTTTATGAACCTTCTTATATAATTTAATTATTTTTGAAGCACTGCCATCTCAGCACCAGGGCTGTTTGGGCATGGGCTTCAGTTACAGTCAGTTTGTGTGCAGTTTGCCTGTTCTCCTTGTGGTTTTGTGCAGCTCCTCTGGTTTCCTCCCACATTACAAAGACCTGCATTTCAGGTTAAGTGGTCACACTGATTTTCCATTAGTGTGTGTGTGGGGGGGGGGGGGGGGGGNGGGGGGGGGGGGGGGGGGGGGGGGGGGGGAGGGGGGGGGGGGGGGGGGGGGGGGGGGGGGGGGGGGGGGGGGGGGGGGGGGGTGTCCACCCTGTGATGGACTAGCGTCCCATCTAGAGTGTAGTTTCATAACCTGGCAGCCAGGGACTCCAGAAGAAACTCTGAACCACTGTGACACCATGCAGGTTAAGGACAGTGGATGGGTGGATGGATTATTTCTGACAACTGATTCTTATCAAAGCATCTACAAGAAGGAATAAAAGAAATACAGACTGATACAAACAAGGCAAAGTGATGTATAAGCAAAATTGTTAGTTGTTATTCCTCGATGAATAGAAATTGTTCATGCAGTCACTGCTGGGGTAAAACGGGTGGATTTAAGGGCAGTTTACTGTACCCTGTCCCCTCGGATTGTGTCCTGCAGATGTGGAGGATGGCTTCGTGTTCAGAGATCTGTGGGACGGAGCACGGTGAGCAGGTGAGAGGCCATCAGCCGCGCTACGGCGTCCGCTCATACCTGCACCACTTCTATGAGGAGTGTGCTACCTCCATCTGGGAACGGGATGAAGATTTTCAGGTGCAGAGATCGCCAAGCAGGTGCAGCTCTGTTCTCTGGAAGGTAGGAATGCCCTGTAGTCCGGCATTAAATTGTCGGGCACATGTTTAATGTCCGGAGGGTAAAAGGTCAAGAATAATCCCTGTAACTGACACACAAATAAATAAGTGCAAATGACTCACTTACTAATGAATTCTGCAAAGTTTATACATACTGTATAGTCTATCCTCTATTTTATGGGCTTTAGTTTACAGACCTTTGGAAAAAAGAAAATGATAAACATTTAAAAAAACAGTATTTAAGCGTAACAAAAGGAAAATGTTAAAATACTTAAATATATAGTCATCCCTCGATTTAAAGTAAATCAAACATTGAGACAATTTTCCAATGTTTCATATGGGAAAAATAACGATGCTTCCCAGCCCATCCAAAAGCCCCCCAAACCGGCTTTCCCAAATGTCACTAAGAAACTGTAAAACTCAAAGGAAATCATTACACCCCCCCCCCACACACAGAGTGTCATTTATGTTTTTTGTACTCATTTTTACATGCTTGGATGAAACTGTGATGTTGGAATTTTTAGTTTTTTTTTACTGAATCTTTTTGGCTGAAGTGCATTTAAATTACATTTAAATGCGTAAATGGAGACTGCATAAATCGAGGGATGACTGTATATGCATTTAACTATTTGGTTAGCTTTATTAGAAAAAAATAACTTAATACATAAAATATCCTTTGATATTGTGTTTCACAAAAGAACCATGCAACCTTCTCCACTGGTAAAAGTCTTCTGAATGAATCATACTGGCATCTTACCGCTTTACGTATATAATTCACTGAACTGTGTACGTTTCACCTACAATACTACTGTACTGTGCAAAAGTCTTAGGCGTGCAACTTCAGTGTCTGTTGAGAAGTACAGGTAGATTCTTATCTGCCATCAGGGAGGTTTCTCATTGGTCCCAAATTCATTCTGCAGCCTGAGAATGACCTCAAACACCCAATCTCAGTCATACAGAACTATATTGAGCAAAAAGAAGGAATCCTGCAACAGATGGTATGGTCCCCACAGAGCCCATCTCAACACGATCAAGTCAGTCTGGGAGGACATGCAGAGACAGTCAAAGTGTGCAGAAGAACTGTGGCCAGTTCCTCAAAATGTTTGGAAGAACCTACCAACCTCTACCTTAAACTGCATGAAAGTTTGCATAAAAGAATTGATGCTGTTTTAAAGGCAAAGGGTGGTCACACCAAATATTGAGGTTTTTTTGTCTCCTGCACTTTTTACAAGGTTTATTGATTAATAAGTATTCATGGCATTATTTTTAGAACCGTCCTCGCTTTATAGCATTTTTCCCACAGGTGCCTAAGACTTTTGCACACTACTGTATATCATTTCTTTAGACACAGCACATGTTCATTACACATTACATTAGAATATAAAAGTGTTACTGCTTTACACAGTGTTAAAAACAACTTTAAATTACGCTTTCAATTTTCTGGACTTTCGTTGTGTCTGGTCACCTCCTCTCCCATATAGTCGAGAAAATCAAGTACAAACTGCACTGTAAACTGGTCTGGTCGCCACAATGTCAAACCAGCGTAATTGACACCAAAAACCTGTAAAGAAATGAACTTGTTGGCAATTAAGGAAAGCTCATTTATTATGTTTTGTGGTTTTGCTCTGCTTCCTCAGGTCTTCCTAGCATGTGGAACCCTGATCTTAACCATAGGTGTGACCGTACTGGCCGTGGGCTACGCAGTTCCGCCCAGAATCGAGGCCTTTGGGGAAGAGGAGCTGCAGTTCGTGGACAACCGTGCGGTGTACTTCAACCGAGCCCTGGACACCTGCAAGCTGGCCGGAGGAGTGACCTTCTGCATTGGCGGGACCATGACGGCTGTGGGCCTTCTGTTGTTTGCGTTTAGAGGTGAGGGGCCAGACAAGGAGGAGGGGCTTCTTCAGAGGAGCTCCAAGGAGAGGCTGGCTGAGAGGTCCACAATGGCGAGTCCCGTGACCAGAGCACCTGCCCTGAGGGAGGGCAAGATCCCAGTCACCATGTCTAAAGTGCGCAGCATTCAGCCCAAGCCTCGGTCCTGACATCCACACATGTCCAGTACTTCTCATGAAACACCAGTTTATGCGATGGCTTGAGGGAAACATAATATTGCAGAATTCATTCATTCATTTGTTGAGTGTTTTTTTTGTAATATCATTTGCTTGCAATTTCAACCAGAGACAAAAAGGCTCATGTCTGAACGTGTCACTGCTGAGGGTTCTGGTCCACATGATTTATTTTATGTGCACCTGGGTATAGTCTGGGAAAACTGGAAAACTTACTGTGGTTAGAAATAAGTTCCTTGTTCGTTTTTTGCAAGTAAATGTGTACATAGAATTTCAGAAAATGGTGAACAGGGGAGCAAGTTTAGTGTTATTTGGGACCCGCTTCCACAAATTCATCCCTCTTAGAATTCAAACAGGTGTGGTGCATACAGCTGTCAAATGTGTCAAAGGCCTCAATTTCATTCAAGTGTCTTCAGAGTGATTTTTCCAGACATTTATATGGGGTGGGAAATGACATGAAAAAATACTGGAACAGAAATGGTTTGTAGTATGAAGGTAATGTGGCCTGTCACAAATACCAGGCATTACTGACCTATACTACACATTCACGACATTACAATAAGTAAATTACATGGATGAGCTATATTAGTTTTGTCTGTCATTTTCCACTATATTCTTTAGAGTTAATTCAGAATTTCTATATAAAAAATATCCTTATTGCTCACTACTTTTTTCAGCAAACTTCCATGTTTTTGTATAACTTAACAGTAACATGAAGGTGTTGTTTACAAATTCTTGTACAACTGCAGTCTCCTTGAATGAAATTATTATGAATAATGCACACAATGGTCTTACACCTTTTCTATGTCTTCATTTTTTCTGTACATATTTTTTAATATTGCATCCTTCACGGTTTGTGTTGGAATTATGTGAACATGTCATTTTGGAAACAAAGGGTGAAGGGAAATAAATACTGATAATTCGTGATACCCTTTAAACTGCCATCAACCACATGTCCAAAGAAAGATAAAAATAAGATTTATAGGGAGCAAAAAATAATAATTTGACAAAAGTAACACCATATTCTGTGTTCAGCTGTTTAAGCAAATATTATGACAAATAAATTCTATTCCACCTAAAATCGTTGCTTTTCTTTACCCCGCAACTACACAACCCATAAAATATTATACTGACCAAGCAGTTACTGTATGTAAATTTATGTAATTTGTCATCTTATGGCTGTTATGGGTTTCAGTGAATGGGTATCATGATGACATCCAACAGGGTATTGATACAGTAAATAAAATAAAATTGGTACTGCTACAGCCCAGTTTTTTGAATGACTGCTATTTAGTTAGCAGTTACTTCAGATATATCCAAAACATCAAATAAGATGGACAGAAACCCAAATATTTAACTCATACGACAGAATTACAGAGTTCAATAAATATGAGGGGAACATGGAGCCGTTCACCTCCGATGAACAAGATGAGCTACCGTCTAACGTGACTTTCTGACAACTTGGCATCTTCACACCTCCTGTCTGCGTCAGTTTTTCTGAGTAGTCATAAATTTTGCAGTGAGTCATTTGAAAGCCTTTAGAACAGAAATGTCCTGTTTTAAAATTTGATAGAGGAACTTCAAAGACAACAAGGCCGCCCTCAAGTTTTCATTATCTGCGCATATTAAACACATAACGGCTCCTCAGTTGGGACTTTTTTTTAACCTTGGGTCACGGGGTATTTCAGGTCTTTCAACATCAGACAACCTTGCCCAGGTGTGTCAGAGGGGGGTCGAGTAAGTCAACTTTGAAATCCACAGCCAGCTAGATGCCCTCTCTGCAGCCTTGGTAACAACTTTCCCAAATTAGTCAGCAAAAACTTAACAGTACAGATGTTCCTCAGTTTATCTGTGGCTGTGGTTTTGTAAAAAAAAAAAAAAAAAACCTTGTATAAAGCTATAACTAAAAGTAATCTGTAATATGCTTTATTATTGTTAGCGTTGTGTTTCATCGAGCTAGATTAAAATTAAAACTTTAAAATTACTGCAAACAAGCATCCTTCCTCTCCGCAAACTTACTGGCATGTGCAACATTAGTCATCCGCTTGGGACTTTAAACTTTCTTTATTTTCTCCACTTTTGTTTCCATGGCAACGGCACAGCGCCGTCTGATCGCCAACACTTACGGAGCACCCTGGACAGGAGGTGAGTTGAGGTGGTCAGACACTAAGATTGTTTTGCGTGAGTGTTTTACTGCATCTGTCACCTTGGCAGGTAACCACAGGTCACATTTACTCCACTATAGAACAGGAATGTTAGAAAAGAAATGAGAAGACAGTGCAATTAAAATAAAATTAAAAACATCAGTATGTAAGAAAATTCATATGTTTAGCCTTTGTTATGAATTACCTCTGCATTCTTTAAATTTCCTGCTTAGCCAGTAAAATAGCATTTTGTCACCTTTTTTCAGCAACAGCACTCAATAACTGAAAGTTGTTTTTTCAAGTTTATTTTCAGCATATGTCGTTTGATGAAAGATAAATCACAGAAATAAAGGCATAAACCACATATGCACACACTCTTTAAAAAGCCTGCAAAAGTTACAAGACTGCTTCTTGTTACTTATATTAAAACAGCGACAGCTACTTAAAGGTGTGAGTTTACAAAGCAAACAAAAGATTTCAGAATTTAGTGAGAGCCTTAGAGTTAACAGACTTCTTATATAAGAAAAAAATTACTTTTATGAACATTTTGTGAATTCAGCTAAACCTAGTTTTTCAATGTAAAGGTAGATTGACTAATCATTTTATGGAATTTCCCATATTCCTGAGATTTGGCCCCATATCCAATGGTAAAAGTTAGAAACAAAAAAAACATTCCAAGACTTTGTGTTTGTTGGTAATGATACAGTCAGTTCTGTAGTCTAAAGTTTAGTCCATTACAATGTACGTTGTCTCTGTGACTATATACAATATATAAGTATATATCATGACATCTCCTACTTTATTGCTTTATAATCTGTTCACATTCCTTTACCCGAGTTTCCAAAAAAATTGATTATAAAAATATAGTGATCCTACAAGATGAAACTCTGCAAATGCAATTTTTTTGAAATAGACACCAGCTACAAACTTTTTTAGTGCATACATCCTCTACATATAATGTATACTGGACTTGAAACGCAGGGGGTCCAAAAATATCTTTTCCTTGTGTAAAAATAGAATTCTAACCAAAGAGTCATACTAAAGGCTCCTATTATCATATGTGTTTGGCCAGCAGAAATGAACATTTCTTCTGCATTTTTCTCATTGTTTAAAGACTCTTCATAGTAAGTGAGTCTCATTTGCCACGAGATCATTTGTACATCATCGTCATCATCATCATCATCATCCCTTTACGCCATAGTTCTCCTTATTTAAAATGTCTACTATATTTCTCAGCATCATCTGATTTCTGCTGCCTTCTTGAAGTTGTTGAAGTTCATCTTCTCCTCTCCGTACTAATCCATTTCCAGAATTTCATGCTTCCTGCCTTTCTCCATCTCCATTCTGTGAGGCATCTTCATATCCATGAGCATCCTCTACTGACTGGGCTCCCTCTTCACACTCACTCTCTCCTTCCAGTCCATTTAGTCCAGCTTCTTCTTGGCTGCTGTCTGGTATCGTCTCCTCCTTCTCACCGCTGAGCGCATTATCGCTGCCAGACCCACCTACCACTTCCTCTGTCATCTCTAACTTTCCATCCGCTGAGGAAGAAGGTGTATCATCGCCCTCCTCACTCTTCTCCTCACGTCCTTTGGCTTCAGGACTATCCTGTACATCCATTCCATTGACCTCAGGTGGAGTGTTACCTTTTCCGTCCTTGCTTGTCCCCTCCTTTCTGCCCCCATCTCCCTCTAGGGTCCCCTCATTTTCATTAGCGCTCTCCACCTGGTTCTGTAAGGAAAAAGCAAACTAAGAAGGTAAATGGTCCTTAAACAGAATGTCAAACTTTATTTATTGTTATTAATATACTGTTGAGGCATAGTGGGCGAAGGGGGGAGGCTCTGAAAAACTGCTCCAATATTCTTCAACATGTGCTTTCTTTCCATGATGTTTGTAAGAGTATTAGTAGACTATTAGTACACTTAAGAAACTTTTAAGTTAATTTATGCCCAGCTATGTTGGTGACCAACTTGATGAGAAAACTATTGTGGTTTAAACGATTGCGAAAGAACAGCAATACCTCAGTTAGTGCTACATATGTGTTCTTGAGAAATGGAGCTCAATGAAACAGAAGAGGTATTTAATACAGTACATTGAACGAATGGAAACCGCACATGTGCAACATAACACAAAATAGATTATTTGCTACTATTAAAGGTATAACTAAACGCAGAAAACGTATTTTCTGGTTAAAAATATTAAATTCAAAGACATTAGCTTAATTTTTTTACTTTTAAAAAATGCGGTAAATTATTTGGATGAATTATAAGGAGGGCTAAAATAATGCTGGTATCAAGGTGTTACTGCACTACAACTGTAACATTTTGATATGTTAAAAATAAGCAGCATAAAGGTAAAATGTGCCAGTGTGTACATACACTAATGCGCAAAATGAAGATGGAATTTGGAACAACATGCAGTGACGTCTACAACAGGCTGTAAAACAAAGGACTGTATTCATAAACACCAGCCATCTTGACAAATGTTTGTATTTATCGGTGAAAATTTATATATTCACTCACTGCAGAAGATACCAGGCACGAGTCAAACCAGGGAAAAGTACATCAGACCTGGCACTTATTTACAGTATATGTAGTCATAAACAGCAAAGTTCAACCCTTACTGGAAAAGTACAGTAGATATTGGATGGGTAGATTTTGGAACAGAGGAATTGCTTCTTCTGTGTTTATAGTGACGGCAGCAATCCTTCAACCGCGGTGCTCATCTGGTGGCTGTGAGCCGATACACCCGGGAAGGTAAAAAGATGAGCGCTTCTACGTTCAAAGACTCTGTCCTTGTACCTGATTTTTTTTTAACTTACTGTTATGAGAAAGTGTTTTTGCTGAGGAAAACGTGATAAATAAAACTGCACGACCGAGCTGTCTGAGCGCGAGGCCCATTTTTCCTTAAATAGTTACGGTCGAACATTTCCATTTAATTCTTATAGTGTTTACGTTCATTTAGTCAACCCATTTATCCAGCAGGGTAATTTTTACTGGAGTACTTGCTGGTAGGTATCTATCTCAACAATGCAACAGCAGAACCAGGGTCCTTTATGTGCAATGCAGCAGCTCTAACCACCACGCCACCTGCTGCCCATAAAACTCTTACAGTTGTACATTAAACCAATGAAAGCCAGCTCATCCGATTTGTTACACAACACTAAAAAAGCAACATTCCAAAAATCTATGTGCTTTGAACACAATATCACTCATTTCAAAACTTTTCCACAGTGTATAACAAATGTACCCATGTAATGTAATGACTCTTAACAGGTCGGATTCCCAACATTCACCGTGTAGTGCAGGTTAATGTGTCTGTGTTACATTTCATTTCTGGATCGAATCCCCCTCGTGCTTTGACGTTACGATCATCGCATTCATAGTTGCACCAACCTGTCCAGTTGGTACTCGTCCATTCCAACCCTCCTCTGGGTGTGGATCACCGCCGCTTCCGTCCTCTGTCTGGTCGCCGTCCTCTAAGGAGGGGGCAGGAAAGTGAGGAGAAGATGTCAGGCTGCGGCGTGACAACACTGACACGCTGTGGTGAGGACAAGGTGAGCAAGGCCTGTCTGCTGCATATGCCACCCTTAAATAAAGGCCCACCAAAAAAAACCAACATTCCACTTGGCATTTCAGAGAGCTGCGATCGTCCTTGTTGTAAGTCCCACCGCAGTAAATCCCCCAAAGCCCAAGCTTAAGGACAAATCTACAACGGCAGATCCCAGTCCTCCCTGAAGTGCCCGCACGTTTTAATTCCGACTCATCCGGCGGAATGTAAATAACGGAATGTGCATTCCGCTAAACAGATGGCAAATAATCCCAGGAGCGCAGCACGGGCCACGTCAGCTCCCCGCTCATCAGTTGGCATCATAATAGGATTATACAGATTCGCATTCATGCACGTTTCAGCACAAGCACTTATTTTTTGCATATGTCCCAGTGTGATAAACTGGGCTTGACACTTGTAAAGTAAAGTGCGAGTTCAGACGCGATGCATCTTATCCCACTAAGGTGGAAACGCGGGTAGTCAAACTTTTATAGCTATCAGTGTGCAATTTATTTCACTTTTACCGTTTTGCAGATCAGGCCGTATTGCTATACCTTTAAATTGTCTCAGCATCTTTTTAATTAAATGACATATACACATCAATGTTATTGCTAATACATGAATTACTAATAGGTTGAGACATGGATAGTTTATACAAAATTTATTTCACTTTTGCTGCTTAACCCATCTAGCCAAATTGTCGCGCTTTTGACTTGTTAAAAACGTCTTTTTGAAATGGACAAAACATCCCTATGAGGGAAACTCATTTGCATACGCTTAAAAAGACGCTCAGAAAATGACTGAAAGATGCATTATTTCACTTGTAAGGTAATACCTGTCTGCCGGTGCTGTGACAAAAATGGATCTAAATGATGACGTGCGGACGGAGCAGACCTTGTCGGGGCAATTTCACGACGCAGGACACGCAACGCCGGAGCAGATTTATGCCTGGATCTGTTTCACGAGCAGTTCATGAGCGGCGCGTGAAACGTTTCAGGAATAATGTGGGGAATTTGATGTGGCGACAGCACCTCTGATCTCGGAGGCCAGTGCTTCTGTGAAGGCGGTCTGAAACACTTCGCTATTTGAACCGAAGCACAGAGTCAATCTAGATATAAAAGCGTGCGAATGCAGTTCTTAAAAAAAATACAGCTTCGCCATTTATCTTTTATTCATTATATCCACTACTCCTTAACAGTGCACTGCTGTTGCAAAGCATCATATTGCTCGACACAAACATGTCAAGCACTCGCGAGCTTATTTGGGAGAAAAATAGAACTCCTCTGTAATTGGAAAGGTAGTCCACTATAAATTTATAATGTTTTAAGAAATCAGCAGCAGGACACATAATGCTATTTTGTATGCGTACAATACTGATTAAAACAATTCATATTAGGAGCCAAACATGGAGCAAATTGGTTCAATAAATTGATGGAAACCAGTAAAAGTGTCCATTTTATTTCAAAGTTGCTCTTTCGGAGCTCCAACTGTAATGGCAGTCGCGCTCTGATAAACAAGAAAATTGCATTAATGTTTTAAATACTTAATGAGTCATAAATTCAAATAAAAACTGAAAAATCAATACACTTTAAATTACGGGAATTAATGTACTTCACATAAGTTCTCTTCCTCTGAAGTCAACTGCAAGAAAAATTGCTACAGAGATTATAACATTTTACTAAGGCACTTAATGCATTTCAAATGCAAAACTGATTGAAGTTTTGCAGCAAAGATGAGATGCATGGGCAATAATGGGCTCCTCTGAATATTTTATGGAAATTGGTCGCATTTATTAACTGTAGTCCAAAGCACTGACAGTAAGCAAGAAAGTTAATGTGACTATAAACATTTTTAATGTGATTTAGCACGGAGCCCTGCCTTAATTTGATTTTAAATCAAATTGAATACAAAATTTGAAAATCTTGCCTTCATTAAATCCCACAGATAATAGTGGCTATTGAAGATGACTGGTTACTTTGAGTCTTCCTCTCTAAAGCACAATTTTCAAAGACAGTGACTGTTTGCATTGTACTGTAAGACCATCTCACATTTACATAGCAAAGTCATTATCTCTTCAGCTAGAAATTCAATATATATTTAGAGCTCGCTGCCAGGGGGAAATTGCAGATACCATATCTGCCCCTGATATGAAATGCATGGTTAAATGACTTTTAATAATGGCACACTTTCAAATGTATAATATTATAGAATATATAATCACATTTTATGTTTTCTGTTCAACCTGTAAAAGCATTATTGGGCGATGTAAATTCAAGCTTGTGACTATCAGAAATTACATTAACTTATAGTGTCTTTTGGGCCCTTTGAATATTTATATATAAATCAGAGTGCACAAATAAAAAAAAAATCAATTTTTACTTCAAAAAAATGGTCTGAAAAGGGACGTGCGCTGTTGACTGAAAGTGGCCTGAAATCAATCTGTAGCTGTACACCAACAACCCGATGTTTGCAAACCATTTACAGCCATTTGCAGAGAACTTACGGGGACCTGTCGTTCAACGCCGCTCGGTGAGGTAAATTCTTGTATCGTAAGCTATTGTGTTTATCTGGATTGTTTGTGTTACAGGGGTTCGGTACATTTTCCAGATGAATGCAATATGTAACAACAGTAACACAATGCTTATTTAAAGATTCATCAGAAATAAATAAATAAATAAATCAGATTGCTTTACTTTATAGTACCGCACCGTGCACAAAAAACTCGGTACACACAGGTTGTCCAACATTATATTAAGTTGCTCCAGGATCCAGGATAATTACATAGGAGTTCTAAGAGTTGACTGTAATAAGTTGTTCCCATTTATATTTAAGAAGACATTTTCCACTTCATAATGACTTTAACCAAAGAGGCTTGCTGGCTTGCTATGTCTCCATTTCAGAGAGGGTTCAATTTTTCCAATGTGGGGGGGGGCAAAAAAAATCTGCTTTGCATGTTCGTGAGAAGAACTTTAGTCAAGGTATGGTGAGTCGACCTCTGAGCAGTTAGCTTCTTTCTGTGCCCATGATGTAATCCTACACAAGCCCCGGTTTTATAACAATAAACGCATTTAGAAGCTACACAATGCAGGTGGCTCAAACTTCAGGCAAGATGCATTTTTTTTTAAAGCGGGATTTTATTGTAGCAGCAACTAGCATGGGGCAAAGCAAACACAATGTCACACGCCTATTGTGGTTTGCTCTTCCTACCCTGAAACCTTGATTTTACCCTGATTTTACATACACTGCAGCCATCACTCGAGTCTCTCCAGGTTCAGCGGCTTGTATGGCCCCCAGCTGCGCCAATCGGCAAGTTTTTCGCATCCGCTGACAGGCTTCTTTACTTATCACTATTAAGCACACTCACTGGAAGATTACCATTTCTTTCTTAATCCCATAAGCCCCCTTCAAAGGGTCACAAAGCCCTTTGCTTTTGAAATACAGAACAAATGGAACGCAGTGTCATGTTGTCTCTATGCTCATTTTAACAAGACGTGAAAAAGCACATTTCAATTTCTTATGCAAATCCCCTCTTATGAGCGCAGATTGGACGCGAAGGATGATACACCCGTGTTTACGTTCCCGCTTGTTTGTGCTTTAAATTAAGACCACTAGGCAGATCGGGCGTGAGGAGAGAGGGCAGCATTGTAGTTTGCTTTATGTGTGAAACTGGCTTCCACCTGGCGGATACCTGCTGTAAATAAATGACATGTAAATGATTCAGCTTGGAAGAGCGGCAGCATGTATGTTGCATGACATGGCGTATCCTTCAAGGTGACAGCTTTTACAATCCATATTCACAATTCATTTATGTATATAGAATCTTAACATATGGGAGATGTCTTTTTTATGCTTTACATGCTTTTTTTTTTGCATCCTTAACTATAGTGGAGCTTTTCATTTTTGTCCCTCAAGACTGCAGATTATATAGTGTAATTATGCCAGTTCCTTCTGAAATTATTTTATTAAGCACCTTAGTGTTTATTTCACCTGAGACCTCTGTTACTGTGTTAACTTTCACACCGTGTGCCGCTTTAAAGTAATTTATTTATACAGTACTGCGTTCTAAGGAATGATAGCTGCAGTCGGTTGCAGTCCACCCACTTATGCATAGATAAACAAGCAAAGAAACAAACAGAATTTTCTCGCCATTTTCAGCTGATTCTAAGCAAACGTGTGATCAAAATCATTCGGCCTGACAAAGCTGAACATCGGTTTCCAGAAACTTCTTTCCACTAGGGCTTTTTCCTCGCTGGTTGCTTGGGGTTTGAACCCGGGGTGTTCAGCTCAGACGGTGACAGGACTAACCAGTAAACCCCCTGTTGCCGCCACCATTTTTATACAACGTCTTCCATTCTATACTTTCATCATTTACTTTTTAAAGCCCAACTGGCTCAGAGGTTTATTCCAAGCGCCCCCACTTCAGCTACAAAACAGTAATGCAGTACATCAGTGTGAACTTATAATAGGGCCTGGAAAAGTCTGCATGTTGTTCACTGTGCTCACTGTAAGAGACGGAACTTGTTGTTGTGAGCTGTCGTCTACTTTTAATGCAGCCAATTTAATTTAACGTTGCTGCTTTGGTGAAGTACAGCACTAAATATAAGAACATTTCACAAGTGGATGAAATGTAAATGCAATGCTGACTGAGACAGCGAGACCTCGAGACAAACTAAACCTGAGGATGACAGCGTTTACTCGACGTGCGACACCGCATTTCAACATAAAACCACTTACTCTGGCAAAGTGCTAATTTCGACTGGCGTTTACTGGAAACACTCCAGCGCTGTAGTCAAACTTGGAGATACAGGGCTAAAAATCTAACGGTGAAATATCTTGAGAGCCCACATGCCCTTAAAAAAATCCAACAATTTAAACTGCAAATCCTGTGACATCTTCATATTTCTAAAATGTGTGTTTGTAGAAAAAACAAAAAGAAAAAAACAATACTTCTTTATTGAAATATAGAGCTGGGGCTTATTTCACAGAGTAGCTGTCAGGCCGTCTCTG
Organism: Arapaima gigas; assembly: GCA_900497675.1. Classification (NCBI taxonomy): domain Eukaryota; kingdom Metazoa; phylum Chordata; class Actinopteri; order Osteoglossiformes; family Osteoglossidae; genus Arapaima; species Arapaima gigas. The sequence continues at coordinate 12,173 of UFQX01001439.1, read as the reverse complement.
CATAAATACCTCCTGATGGATAATAAATTGATTTTATAAGTCTGACATTTAATACAATTTTTGCATTATGCTTAGAACAATATAGCTAGAACTCAAATCTGTACCCTTTATACTGGGAGCACAAATTGAGGAAACATTAAATATTTCTGCAATAAAAGACAGGCCGTTCGGATTTACTTTGGCTGCGCTCCCGAGGAAGGGCACAATAAACGGTCATCCTTGGGTGCGATTCAAGGATGTGCTTTACGACTGGCTGTTAAACCCTTTCAAAAAGGCAAAGCATACCTTTCCATGGCATTTATGAAAACTGACTAAATGTTAAACCGAGCATTAAGTTGTCCACGTATAACTAACGTTTTAAGATCCAACTTTATTATATCATGGATGCTGATATTTTGCAACTCCTATAATACAGCATAAGAATCACTTCTGAACAACAGGGGCGCAGAGGCGGACTGGGCTGCAGCACCAAGTTTGCGCTGCGCTTTGCCACTAAATGACACACCCCGGCGTAGCGCTTGTGGAAAACTTTAATGACAGCATATGGGAGCCTCTGCTTCTTTTAACAGAATAATTTTCTTCTTTGACAGATATTAATTACAGCTGGAAAAGGGAGGAAAATTAAAAAAAAAAAAAAAAACAGCACGGACCAAGTGCTGTACATTTCCTTTAAGGTTGTGAAACACACTGTTCATTGTTCAGATTATAACTATAAGAAATCCTTTATTGAGAAATTTCCTTTTTTTTCTGTTTTCAGCTGAAACTTCAGGTTTTATGTTTGCCAGCAGTTTGGTTTTTTAACGCCACATCTTAGCGTTATCTTAATTCTCTTTTAAAGAATTCATCTGAAATCAAAATTCTTCGGAAAAAAATGTCGTCGGAATCCTGTTTAACTTTGTTCGCCCACGAAACTGTTACAATCAGAAGCACAATTTCTTTCTAACTTTAATACCTTTAAGTACTATGGATCAAGGCAAAAACTGAACACTATGAGCACCATATAAACACATTTTACAAGGACTTGACAAACATTTGACTACAGTATTATTTTAATTCTTTGCCACACCGGGTTCTTTTCTCACAAATGTATAGTATTTACTTCTTTTATAGATCTAGAAAGGAAGCATTTTATTGGCCTTTTAACACCAGAAACCCTCTACACATATAGTTGAGCCAAGTATTTAACGCTCTAGAACAGTTAACTTCTGGACTCTGTAATAAATTGAATCAATTTTGAAATATCTGCCCACTATTTTGGAACTTAGTACTACAAGATGACTCGTGCTAACCATTGCCACCTGTTGCCCTGGAGTTATTTCAGGTGTCAGAGGTATTTGATTGTGCTTTTCTGAGGTTGCCTGGTGTTCTGTTTGTCTGGATTTAGAATCCACTGGAGGGCTCACACCTGCCATCTAGCAAGGTTGTTGAGCTCTCCAAAACTCAGCGGACTCCAAGTGGGAGGCTAAGCAGTGTACGGGTAGAGCAGAGGTTTGCGTACGCACGTTCGCAGCAGACAGCAAAGGTGGGTAGGACGTCAGGGTAGTACATAAGCCCACGCTGTCGAGTTCACGTAAAGTCGTGACCGGTGTGTAGGAGTGCGGTAAACTGCTTCAACAGAACCTGGGATGCTTCTAATTGAATTCTATTTCATTTCTATTTATAGAGCTTTTTTTATAGAGAGTAACAAAGAGCACTGAACAGTCGATGTGCTACAAGTGGTTCAGTTACAGATGAAAAATTGCTGAGTTGTACATAAACCAAGCTGGCAGTTGAGGAGAGGAAAACAACAGCTCCTGGTCACAACAAAGAGGAGAAAAAATAAGGTGGTCCAAATGCCAGTGGCTGCGCAGCCCTCCTGGACAAACTGGAGATATCAGCTGTGCTGACGGTTCACTTGAAGAGCTCACTTCAGAATTTTGGGGGTAGAAATGGTTCCTTTTTGACGAGGACTAGTAATAAACTGTAAGGAGCACCTGAAGCGGGTGTAGAGAAGGCAGCAACACTGGCACGTGATGGCAACGTGGGGCACGTAGAGATGATGACGTTGCTGTCACCTGGAGTGGTTCAAACTCGCTCAGACATGTAAAACATATGAATCGTGGGGAAATGAACAGGGCAGAAAACACACGATCTTCTTTGATTTATGAAAATGAATACTAAAACTAATTCGCCTTTAAGAGGGGGCCTGCGTGGGGGAAACTAGGCACAGACTTTTTTTTTTTTTGTAATTAATTTCCTTACATTTTTCACTGTTTTTTTTGGTTCTTTTTATCCTCCTTTTCCAGTAAAATGTGAAATCCTTTTCACATTTCAGTGTTTTGCAGACATTCTTTCAAAACAGAATTACATTCTTAGAAACAGTCTGGTTACCTGAATAGCGCCAAAGGCTGACAAGCAGCGACAAGAAGGTCAATCTGAATAAACCCGTCCCTGCCGTGTCATTTCCAAGCACCTCTGTCAGACATATGCAGTTGTCTTTAACTCGTAAAACTGCCAAGAAGCTGTTCCTTCCTGAACCACTTTTGCAGCTCTTAGTTTTACATGAATATAAAGCTAAGAATTCCCATAACTGTACAATATTGCTTACACGGCTCATCTGGTGCAAAAACTAATTGAATATGTAACGGCAGATAGACAATAAATTATTAACAAATTTGTACTGTGGAGAGATGCTGGATGGAGGAGCTGAATGTCTCTTATCACCTAGGGAAATTAGGGCCCCTCCATCATTCACCTGGGTGCTGTCTGAGCCTCTTGCATTTTAATGGACTATTTTCTGAATATGGCAATCGCTGTTCTTTACACCTATTCATTTCCAGCAGGCATTAGAATGCAAAGTTGTAAAGCTACATCAAATTTGCCATCTACTTCAGAGGCTTCTTTTCAAAAAACGGCTAAATTACCCATGCAGATATTTAGGAGTGAAGGATGATGTAATGGTTTTACACAATGGGTAGTGTCAGTTGAAGCAGAAGATGTTCTTGGGCTGCTACTACCATCTTGTGGCCTGAAAAAGTATTTTGAACCGTTCCTGGGATTACATCATCTGGCTGCTGAAGGAACCCTGAAGTTGAAGATCACAGCCGAATGAGGAGCCGGAACGCAGCGAAAGGGCAGCAGAGTCCAAACCCCAAAGCAAAAACAGACACGTTACGATCATTTGCTTTCCTTCCCTGTGTGACACAATTGTTTGCATGTTGGATGGACATCTTAACATAGAGGTGGTCCCAAAAATGTGGTCTTTAAGTCTCAGGCCAGGATACTGAAGCACAGCTTTTGTGAAAGCCTTAGCTGAAAAGGACAAATCACCAAAAAGCCACACCCCAGAAATCACTACACCTTGAATTTACAACACACAACTGTAATAAACCGAAACAAATATTAATCCGTGAACTCCAAGATCAAATGTAGCCAATAACAATAATAACAGAATAAACTTTATGTGGTCCTGATATGCAAATTCTTTTACACACACATAAGTGTCGACTTGTGTGCTTCAGTGATGTGACAGTGACATCCTCTCTACTCTTTAAAGGGAAATTCTGTGTATCTCGGGTGTCACAATTTCCCAAAATTCCTGTCTGTTATCTCAAAGAAAGACCAGTGTTTTCCCATTCACACTGGACACACACAGCAAGTCCACGGAGAGGAGCAGCTACACGCTGCAGAGCATTTTTCTCAATTCAGCAGTGAAACCTTCTGCACGCACTACATTCATGAGTTTTCCGTTAACAACCCCATATACACCCACACCTCGCCCGACAGAGCCGTTCAACGAAACCACCGTTACGCGAATTCCTGCTATGAGGGAGGTCAAAATAACATTATTTCTTAGTACCAAAATGTTCTTGCATAAAAAAAAATACAATTTCTAACTTCCAACAACTTTCTATTTCTTCTTCTTAATGTATCTTTTTCTACCTTTAAAGTCTTTCCTTTCCTCCATCCGTGTTTTCCACCCTCTGAAGAACGTGGACGCTGTGCCATTAGAGACGCAGTATAAGGGTTATAATCACTGTATTGACACTTTATTTGCTTTACCTAGGCGAGCGGTTGTAGTTTACAGGGGACCATAGAGGTGAATATCTGGCCTGCAATCAGACACTAAAAAAATCCATGTTAGTGCGGTGGCCCATCCAGGGGGAGTTTCTCAGCCCAGCACCCACTGGAACCCCCCCCCCCCCCC